>JAWWLZ010000004.1:25285867-25296817 GCA_035041345.1 Poliocrania exsul | reverse complement strand
TTGGCCCAAGGGTTGGACTTGATGATCTCGGAGGTCTTTTCCAACCCAATCCATTCTATGATTCTGTGATTCTATGAAGGATATAATGGAACTTTTTCCTAAAACTTGACTGATCCCTGTCAACTAATTACAAGTGCTGGGAAAACGTAAAGGCTATGCTCAGAAATAACGCCAAAATCAGAGAGTCATGGAAGCCCAGAATGGTTTGGGTTGGAATGGACCTCAAAACCCATCCAATGCCACCCCTGCTATGGGCAGGGACACCTTCCACCAGCCCAGGGTGCTCCATGCCCCATCCAACCTGGCCTTGGACACTCCCAGGGATGGGGAGAAATCAATCAATCAATCAATCAATCAATTATAAAGCACATTACTTGAAGGAATGGGGTGAGGCTCTTAGCTTTACAAAAGGCAAATAAACTACACTTTGGTGTAACCCAAGTGGAGGCTGGAAAGCATTTTCCCCACAAGGCTCACAGGAGTCCTCTGAGCTTCCCAGGTTTACAAGTTCCACTGCCTGAAATGAGGGGCTGTGCTCATCTGTCATTTCAATCCTCAAATCATAATATATGAACACATCAATTTATTTTTTAAGGTTGTGTTCAATTATCTACTGTGAAGAACAAATGGTTTCCACTGAACCATATTGGCTTTTAAGTATTTAAGCTCCGAAGCAATTATTTGCCAGTGCTAATTAAATGCAGTTGGAAAAAAAAAAAAAGAGAAATAAACAGCATAAACATGTTTTATAGAATAGGGTTTGAACTGGAAAACAGTTTCCCTCCATCAGATTGGCTACTGATTGGTCTTAGGTGCTGATATGGACCACGAGCAGGGCTAAAAGTCTTCTCAAGAATAAAGATGCTTATAAATGTACACTCCGTTCTTCCACTAAGCTGCTCATGCTTATTAGGAGCATTAATTATCAACTGTTCTCCCAGAGATTGGAATTTACACAGATGTGATTATCTCTGAAGTTTACAGCCTGTTGATCCCTGTTCTGCAGGGACATTAATTATCAGGAACTGTCACAACAAGTCCAACTGGTGATGGAGCTTATGTAGATTTTTTTTCACATGCTCTCTGAAGGACAGAAAATTCCCTTCCCCTTCCCTGCTTTTCCTTGTTGGTTAATCAGCACTACAGGAAGAGAGAGATTAAGTATGAAGCTTTTACTAGAGGGATTTATTCTGTAAACCCAAAAATAAAAGGAAGTCCTTTTTTTTGCCTCCTTCATGAACAAAAGTGCACCTAAAGTTGGTGAGCTCATGCAAACAACAAGGTGTCAAACCATTTGAAAAGAGCAAATCCAGGTTCCTCTAAGTGAGGAGCAATGTTTGTCTACAGTGTTGACACAACCTGTTGCCTGGAGTAATTTATTCCATATAAACAGGGCTTTAGAATTCCTTCTTTTCAAGGACATCAATTGCCTTCTTAGAAAACACATCCATCTATAGCATCAAAGACCTTAGAACCAACAGTAGAAAGGTCTAAACCACTGTTTTTCCTGTGATTATTTCATATTATTCTATTTAAAAGAACTCTTACTGGCCTGTATATAAATATGAGAAACATGATGGCAAAGCCAAAAGCACAGAGTGGCAGCCTCTTTTATAAACCAAAATGTAAAAAAAAAAGAAACAAAAAACCCCCTGGGAAAAACCTGAAGCAAACCCTCCCTCCATGACCTTTGTAAGTTCAGTAGGGTTAGAGTATCATCTTTAGAGCTGCAAAGAGTTTTCAATAGATTTCTATTAAAATTAGGGAATACACAAGATATTATTACCATAAATTGCCTAGAGGAGTGGGGGAGTTGTTTGGTTTACATTTGTTTTTCTTTTTGACAATTGGGAATAAGATTTTTTTTTCTAATGTCTGCATAAAATATAAATGAACTATAACATTCTTATAAATAAGAAAATCCTCAAAGGCCTCTCAACAAATTGCCTGCAAAATGCAATCCTTAGAAACCAGTAGATTAGTCAAATATGCTGAGTTCCTATGGGCTTTTCTGTTTGGTGATTAATTTAAAACTTTTTTTTCTCCCCAAGAAAAATAAATGAAAACAAACAATTAATAAAAAGTGCCTCTGTTTTGCCTGGGAAATGGCTCTGCAAAGTCTGGAAACAACCTGGTGGGGAAAAACCACTTGGCTTGAGCAGGGGCATCATATAATCACATATAATTACATTGATGCAAGCGAGAAACATAATAATTATTTTGCAATCTTTGGCCAAACGTGGTTTAACAATCAGAGCAAATTACCAAAAAACCTGGAGGAAAGACATTTATGGTGGCAAAGATTTTTGTTCAGGAAGAAAGGAAGGAAAGAAGGAAGGAGGGAAAGCAACAAAGGAGATAGTCCTGAAAAGTGCCTTCCAGCAGCCCTGGAACAGGTAAATGAGGAGGAGGAGAGGAAGAAAAGCATTTACTGGCTATAACAATGACAGTCATACACTCCTTCCCCCTCCAACCTCCCCTAGAGAAGGGGGGAAAGGCAAGAAGCAGAAGTAGCTGATTAAGTGGGAGTATCACTTTACACACTGTTGGACCTAAAGATGTGAAGAGCCATGGACCAAAGAAGACAATTCTAATTAATTTCACTATAAAGCACATCCTTTCCAAAGGGTCTCAACATTAGTCATGTTCTGTTCTGGGTTGTTTTGAAATGATTTCAGCAGATGTGCATTTATACCAAGAACTGAATGACTTTTTCAACTCTAAGTACAGTTATTTCTAGAATGATGATGTGACTATAAAATATTGTTAATTTACATCAGCATTTTTCTTTCACAGTTAAAGAGGCAGGAGGAAAGTGTGCACCAGGAAATGAAGGCAGTAAAAGAAAGTTCTGCCTGGTAATTAAGACTCATCTTTTTTCATATTGTTTCTGCTGTTTTACCACCAAAATAATTCCAAGTTGATGCAATGTATCCTAAAAGGGACACCCCACAAGGTTTTCAGAGCCTTTATAACACAAAACAGAACAGGGTTGGTGGATCACAGATCTCTAAAGAAAAGGGAAAAGTTGTGATTCCCTTTCATGTCATCTGCAGGACTTTGCACAGATGCCACCTGAGCCCTCAAAAATACCAGTCACAATCTTAGCACTTTTATTTGCTCTAAAGGTACATTTTAGAAAGAGGAAAATCCTACACAAACTTTTTTAAGTCATTCAAGAGCTGCTTTTCTACAAATTTTTAGAGCTAATAACTAGTTCATCATAATTTCCTTATTAATGCAGAGATAAAATGTTATTGCTTCAGTTGACAAAAATAATTAGACCTGAGTGTCCTCCCTGAAGGTTTAGGCAAGATTTCCCTACCAAAATTAAATTCAGGAGAGTAAGTGATGCATTTGAAATAGAAAACACCAGGTTAAATTTACCACTTTGCCTTTTTATTTCATGCATGATGTGAGTAAACTGGTTTTATGTCACAGAGAATATCACAGAGTAGTCTGAGATGGAAGGGACCCACAAGGACCATGGAGTCCAGCTCTTGGGTGAACGTCCCAGACAGGGATCAAAGTCATCCCTGGTGTTTGGTGAAGGCTTAAAGGCAGGACTGATGAATCAAAATGCCACTGGCTTGGAAAAATTTGGGCTGCAACAGGACTGTGGTGGGATATGGGACATGTGAGCAGATGAAGCAGCCCAGGGGAGAGGGACTGGGGGGGCTGCTGGGGGAGGGGCTGGACCTGCCCCAGCCATGTGTGCTGGGACCCAGAAAGCCCTGGGATGGTCCCACAGTGTGGGCAGCAGGACAGGGAGGGACTCTGCCCCTCTGCCCCTCAGGTGAGACCCACCTGCAGAGCTGTCTCCAGTCCTGGGGCCAGCACAGGAGGGACATGGAGTTGCTGGAGAGAGTCCAGGGGAGGTACCAGGATGGTCAGAGGATGGAGCAGCTCTGCTGGGAGGAAAGGTTGGGAGAGCTGGGATTGTCCAACATGGAGAAGAGAAGCTTTGAGATGACCTGATTGTGGCCTTGCAGTGCCTGAAGGATCTCCAAGAAAGATGGAGAGAGACTGTTGACAAGGAATGGAGGGACAGGACAAGGAATGGCTTCAAACTCCCAGAGAGCAGGGTTAGATGGGATATTGGGAAGGAATTCTCCTCTGTGAGGGTAGGCAGGCCCTGGCACAGGGTGACCAGAGAAGCTGTGACTGCCCCATCCCTGGGAGTGTCCAAGGCCAGGTTGGACAGGGCTTGGAGCAACCTGGGCTGGTGGGAGGTGTCCCTGCCCATGGCAAGGGCTGGGATGAGATGAGCTCTAAGGTCCCTTCCCAAACCATTCTGGCATTCCATGATTCTATATAGGATATCAAGGAAAGGATAGAAGCTTGACAGAAAGGAATTATCTGACTCAGAACCTGTTCTTTGCCTAAGTGTCCACGAGACTCGGGAGATCATGACCTGAAGGAAGATCAGCAACTGCTTTGCACAAGCCTGGCCTTTTCCTGAGGGCAACAAGGAACACTTTTATGGAATTGTATTTTTGCAGGCAACTACACAGAGCAAACTCAGTTCCTCCAGGAAATATTAGATTATCCTTTAGCAGAGAAGAGATGGACACTGCTGGGCACCACAGCCCTGCCCTGGGTACCAGCTCCCTAAATGAAGTCTAAAGAAATTAATTTAAACATTACTATGCAAAAAGAACCATTGCTGACAGGTTTGTCACACTTTGGAAAAGCCAACAGCACTCCTGCCTGGCTGATGTGAGCACCAAAGAGCATTCCTGCCTGCCCAGAGAGAAGAGAAGGGTTTCCTTTTTAGCCCCCTGGGAGGCTTGTCAGGGGCTGAAAGGGCACAAGTTGGTCCACAGACTGAGTGATCTACAGGGTCCGACCAGGGCACTGAAGCTGAGGCTTTAAAGATGTGAAAAGCTACAGAATTTCACATTTATGAAAAGTGGCTCCACTGCCTCAGGACCAACTTTCTTCCTCTCCTCATCCCAAGGTTCTTCAGCCTCCTTAGCTGCAGATCCTTCATGCTCAAGCAAATTCACATAGAAAACCAGATTATAAAGGAAATTCAGCTTGTTCTCCATAACTTACAGATTGTTTGCCAAAGGAGCAGAAGCATCTTTGTATTATGCTCATCCCCAGTGAATTTGAGGGCTATAATGTGCTTTTTTGTGCTCCTTTGGAATATTAAGCAGTTGCTATTTCCAGCGTCTCAAATCATTCCCTCTATTTTTATGGGGTAATTCCTATTTCTTTCTGTGCAGCAACTCAGGATTCATCTCTGTTGGTTAAGTCAAGGTGTAAGACTCCAAAGAGCTCCTTTTGAGGACTGGATCCTGTTTTTCCTGCCCACTCTGGTAGTTTTCTATGTTTAGACAGATTCCAACAATACTGTGAGCTGAAGAAGTCCCTTTGATTCATAACTCAATAAATGCAGAAATCTGATACAGTCCACACTCACCTCAATTTACATTGCCAGGAAAAGAAAAGGAAAGGAACATAAAGCATCACCTGTCTATATACTAAATAATAAGTATAGTTTTACAGTGTTAGAAATTCAGCATTTCTTCAGTAAACAAAGGTAAGATTTGTTATTGAACTTGGGTTTGGGTTTAAAATTTCATCAGAAGAGCGATAGAGTAATTTACCAAAAGTACAAAGAAATAAAATAAAAGAGAGTAGCTATTTCTTCTCCAGTTGAAATACAGGAAAGCACATCATCAAAACAGATGAAATTGTATTTTAATAATACCATAGAATTGTCTGGGGGAGACAGCAATAGAGATGCATTAATGCCCTCATCAGAGTTACTTAAATATCATCTGATATTGTGCATTAACAATGTTACAGGAAATGCTGCAAAACATGAAAATGTTGATAGTTTCTACAAGTTAAAAAAGACTTGAGTTATGAACAATTTAACCTAGATGGGAATAAACCTTCAATTAGTATTGTATATTCATCTGAACAGGTTCAATCTCAAAGGAAAATATTATTTGCAGTGTTTGGGTTTGCTGTGCAAAGTGGGAGGATGAAAATATGGAAGTTTCCATGTTCACAGATGCAAACAGGGGACACAGAGTTTTCTCTGACATTGGAACTGCAGCACTGGACTCCTGAAAAAAACAGAATGTAAAAAGGATGAAGTCTTACACTGTCAAAAAAAGTGCAGAATGTGTCTACAAAATCTGAAGATGGACAACTGCAAATAGGAAATCTGGGAGAGGTTTTGTTTTGTTTTGTTTTATTTTATTTTTCCAAGAATAGCTGTAAAGAAGGAAGACCCTCTGATTTTATTTGACACATGTCAGCAGCATCAAAATTTCCAAATAAAAGAGACAATCATCACTCATGAAATGTCAGTGTGCTCTAGGCAGGCTCTGTGCAGGACTCTCACAGGGGCTAGAAATGAGGATTTACTTGTGGCAAACTCCAAACTAAAATATTTTCCAATGACTTGTAAAAACAAAAGAAAAGAACATTTAAACTTTCTCCAAAATCTATCTTCAAAAACATCTTGTCCCAAAAAGAGAGTAGTTAAAGAGTAGTAGAAAGAGAAAAAGCAAAGCTATACAGTGTAAGATTAAATAGCTGAATAAATGATCTGTAGTGTATGAAAAAAGCTGGAGGAAATCATAGAGATGGTAATCTCATTAAAAATATTACTATGGATATGAAGAGTAAAACACAGTGTCTAGAAGTGTCTAAAACCCAAAAAACCCCTCCCAGTTCCAATATATACTCAGTGAGCCATTAATTGGTTGAACTTCACCCACTGTATTAAATCAACTGTGAACTCCACAGCAACAGAAAAATCTACAGAATCTGAATTCCTTCTAGCAGAAGTGACAGAAAATGATGCAAAATCTGAATTTCTTTTAGGAAAAATTACCGTTCTTACCACTATGTTAGTGTGTAGGTTCCTTATACCTCATGTTCTCACACACTTGTAACTACCTTCAAATTTGGAATTAATTAACTACTCATCCAAGTGGTTGGAGGTCGCTGCTTCCTTTCTCAAGGACACACACGGGACTAAGAGATAGACAACTTTTTATTCTGTCAAAAGTTTGGATAGCAGCAATAATATAAAATCGTAGATCAATTCTTTTCCTCTTGAATCCAGCCTGTACATTGCATGCATGCCAAGGATACAGGTCCACCCAAGTGGGAAACTTAAATTAAGTTTTAATTTGTTGAATCAGTCCTGCCAATCTCAATATGAGAAACTGAGGAACATTTTGGGATGTATTTTTTTTTTACCTATGATGACTCTTTGGTCATCACAGTGAAAAAATATTTTTTTCTTAGAAGCTGTGGCTGCCTCACCCCTGGAAGTGTCCAAGGCCAGGTTGGACAGGGCTTGGAGTAACCTGGGCTGGTGGAAGGTGTCCCTGCCCATGGCAGGGGGTGGCACTGGATGGGCTTTAAGGTCCCTTCCAACCCAATGATTCTATCTGTGTAAAATGTTCATAATAATATTGGTCAAACATTAGAACAGGTGGCTTGGAGAAGTTTTGGAAACACAGAACATATTTTAGACCTGATGGGAAAGGCCCTGACCTACTTTATGTCTGCTTTTAATGGCAGTTTGGCCCAAACAACCACCAAAGGTCCTTCCAACATGAGTTATGACCTTGTCAATGACACAAACTGGCGTTCAGTTCTGGATGTCTGGTGAGGAGCATTTCTGCATTTAATCAGTTCAGTTCTCTGTTTTAAAGGGTTAAATATGCACAGTGGAACAGTCAGTCAGTTCTCCAGACAAGGCTGGTCTCTGTGATTTTAGAAATGTGTCCTGTTCTCTTTGTACTTACTGAATGCCATTTCTGAGTGCAGCATTTCCCCTTAGCTGAAACACGCTCAAGGTGTCCCCCTGAATGGGCTCACTGTGTAGCTGTGGCCAAACCTCTCCAGAGCAGGACACATTCCATCAATGGTACTCTGTAATTTATTGCTGCAGATTAAACAGTCATGGGCACCACAGGAATGATCCAGAACTTACTGAAACTCAGACTTCCAGCTTTCATTCATGTCCCTTGGTCTGTTAATCTGAGAACTACTCAAAATCATTGAATCATGGAATGGTTTGGGTTGAAAGGGACCTTAAAGCCCATCCAGTGCCATCCCTGCCATGGGCAGGGACACCTCCCACCAGCCCAGATTGCTCCAACCCCCATCCAACCTGGCCTTGGACACTCCTTGAATATCCTGCATTTTGGTTCAATGTAGAACTCACTCTACTTTTTTTTTTTTTGGTCAGCAAATGCAGCAAATGAATGTCATAAAACATTTATTACCAAATTGGCTATTGATATTCTTCCTGGAAGACATAATTAATTGCAATGGATTGATGCATTTATAAATCAATGCAGAGGCAGATATTGTTAAATGAAGAAAAAAATAGTGATGATTTAAAGACTGTTAATTAATTGGGGAAAAAAAGGCAAAAGCCTTTGAAGCTATAAACTGTATTTGTTCATAATATCCATTATCTCCTCAGTGTGCTTCTTATTCAAGAAGAGAAAACTCGTTTGCCAGTCCTTGAACAGATTTTGTTCCCTATCTATTCCTGTGAACTTTTCTTCTATAAACTTCTCTAATCTTTGCATTGTCCTTGGTACACTCTTGGTATCCAAGGCACCTATGATAATGAAATCCAAAATACAGTCACATGCTATTTCTCTTTTATTGGTTCTAGACCTTGTATGTTGTGGTTTCATTGGAAGTTTTCTATTTCTTATGTTCTGAAAATCACTGAAAAATAGATCCCTGTTCACCTGTTGCATGAGATTTTTCTAATGTCTTCATTATAGTCTCCTTCAGAGCTTTCCCAAGCAGAAAACTCTCAGTTTATTTAATGTATCCATTTGCAGAATGAAGTAGATTAAATTTTATCTTTGAAGTCATATTTGTTCCTGTTCTACATTCATTATTTTTACCTCTTTTATGTCCCTGTGGTTTTACACAGTGGTACAATGATATCTTCTCTCTTGTTCTCTTCTTCTTTTGCTCATAACACTTGCTTTCTGAACTCCCATTAATGTTGATATTTTCATCTAATCATCCATAATATTATTTCAAGAGCACTTTAGTGAGTGGCAACACTAGTTTAGAACCTACACCACCTACCAGGCAGAGTTGTTTTCAACAGACATCTCCTCAGCTGAACATCCTTTGCCACAATTTTTGGTCCCACACAGCACTTTGGAGGTTTTTGAAGCATTTCACTGATGGATCCATTCTTTGCATTTGGAGAATTTGTGTCCCTCAATGTTTGCCACCTCACAGTTGCTTTTATTCTGTATGGAGACTAATTAGACAACAGCTTTAGATGAGTGAATTACAATGTCAGACCTTCTGGAACTCCTCTTTGGACACCACAATGCACAGTGGCCTCCTCAGAGGTACTTCAGCAGCAAAGAAAGTTCAATTCTAACCAAAGCTTCTGTTCAGTGCCCTGTCAGGAGGGTCCACTGCAAGACTTGCATATTTTGCAGTATATTTTTCCTTCTAATACAATCCTATTTCAGAATGCCAAGTTTATGCATTTGTGTCCACTTATATCTTTCATCATTATCCATAAATGAAGCATTGCTGCATTTTTTCTTACCATCACTGAAGCACTAAAAGGAAAACATTTTAACCTGGAATCTGTAAATAGACTTGGGAGTTTTGTCCTGTATTATCACCCTCTCCTTTCCTTCTGCATCCAAAGAAGTTCTGCTGCAGGAAGCAACTGCAATGGTGCATCAGATACCAAAAAGAAGATTATTTTTCCTTTACTTCATAGCATTCCAGACTGGTTTGGGTTGGGAGGGGCCTTGAAGCCCACCCAGTTCCACCCCCTGCCACCAGCAGGGACACTTTCCACCAATCAGGTTGCTCCAAGCCCTGTCCAACCTCACAGTAATTATTTGAAACCAGATGAGTTTCTAATAACACTTTCCTCTTTTCTCCTCTCATCTTGCATAAATTTCCTTTCCACACCTGCTCTTTATTCAGTATTTATGTCTCTCACTTTCACCTTTAGGCAGGCTAAGCAGCAGCAGATATTTTTTTCTTCCTTCATAGTATTTCACTGATGTAGGATTTGAAGAACGTGGTTCTATTCCCTTTCCAGCAGCACCATCAGCTCTCACCTGTGTTATGTTTTCCCTTGGGTTTCCCTGGTAATTTCCCTGGTACTTTGCATTTCCATTCCTGGCAGCTTTAAAGCTCTCTCCTACTGTTGCTCCCCATTTGTTAAGGTGCAAGTCATTAATAATGATGATAATTATGCCATCCTCTCTTGCTGTGAGCATGGCTGGAGAGAGTGGCAGTGACAAATCCCTGGGCTGTGTGCCCTGTGCTCCAGAGGCCTCCAGGGAATTCATAGTCTGGTGAGAGGGGCTGGAATTCTCTCCCAGGAGCTGTAGATGCCCATGCCCAGCTTGCAGTGGTTACTGAACTGCCCTGAGGGATCACAGTGCCCTGGGGCACTGCAGTGAGGGGCTCCAGACAGCAGCTCAGGCAGCTCATGTGGAGCTGCTTCTCAGGCTGGTGCTTGCAGTTTGTGCAGCACTTCTCATTTCTGCTCCACAATCTTTGGGGATCTTCTCCTGACACCAAAGAATTATCAGGGCTGGGAAAAACCTCCAAGATCATCAAGTCCAACCTTTCATTGAATCCCACTATGCCCAGTAGACCAGAGCACTGAGTGCCATGTCCTTTCCTTTTTTGAACACCGCCAGGGAGGGTGACTCCACCAGGGCTCTGGGCAGCTATGCCAGGGCTGGACAGACCTTTCCATGATGAAATTTTTCCGACTATCCAACCTCCCCCTGCCCTGGCCCAGACTGAGGCTGTGCCCTCTCCTCCTGTCCCTGTGCCCTGGAGCAGAGCCCAACCCACCCTGGTTGCTCCCTCCTGGCAGGGATTGCAGAGCCAGAAAGTCCCCCCTGAGCCTCCTTTTCTCCAGGCTAAGCCCCCCCAGCTCCCTCA
>JAWWLZ010000004.1:25270297-25283734 GCA_035041345.1 Poliocrania exsul | reverse complement strand
AAGTAGACTGGTAAAATGTAAAATGACTGACTCTAACTTAGAGTAACCATGTAACCAACCCAGGAGCAAATAGAACTGGCTCTCGTGTTCCAATTCAACATTTCTTTGCCTGTTTGATATCCTGGGAGTAAATACAGCTTTTAAAAGTCAAACAGGGCTAATTTATTAATGTATTCTTAGCACTTTAAGAGTCATTAATGATAATTTTCTAGTTTTCAGTTGCCAGTGGTTAACAGACAGCTGTTAGGAAATTAGTGGCACTGCTGAGGTGTTTACTGTTCTAACAGCAACAGACCCTGGAGAGCAAGATTCTTGACTCACCAGAATTTGGCCACATGCAGCAACTGGTTGTGGAGGATTTAATGAAATAGCTAAATTATTTTTGAGAGGACTATAGTTCTGTTGGAAACTACAGAGACTCTCACCTAATCCATGAATGGTGGGAAATTCATATAAATACCATTAGAACATTCATTGTTGGAGGCTACAACGAGGCATCCAAAGCTCTCAGGAGCTTGTTCAATATCAATAGTTTTAATGAAAACAGAAGGTTGGACTTGGCAACCTTGGAGGTATTTTCCAACTTTAAGGATTCTGTGATTCCATGAGAATGAAAGGATACCAGATCCCACTGCCAGTCACTTGTGGTATCCATCAGCCTCTTAGGTGGAGGAAAACTGGGAAATTGCCTTTCTTCTCCTCAGGAATTCAAACAGCCCCAAACGTTCCTTTGTAAGGTCAAAGTTCCAACTGTCTAAACTGTTTCTTGGTCTTAGCAAAGTGATAAGAAAATCTCAAAATTACACCAACACAGTTGGATTTCAAGTACTCTGATTTATTCACTTCACAAAAATACACAAGGGCTAATAATGGAACATGAGCACATCCCACTTCCCTCAGTCAGTGCAGAAAGACAAGGAGAATGAGAAAACCAGAAAATCATCCTTGATTTTGACTCCAAGATACTTAGAGATAATTGATGTCCTGAGTGCAGACTGGGACCAGCTGACTGGAACCACTTGTTTAGGAAGGGACCTTTGGGTGATGGGAATATTTGCATGACTCCATTACAATGGGCCTGTGCTCCAAAATTGAATTAAAAAAAAATTGAGAACATGGAATATATTTATATAGTTTTCTTTGGGCTTCCTTTCCTAAAGGTTTCTTAGTGGCTTTGTGGGTTTATTGTCAGTCAAAGCTGAAATGAATCATTCACTATCAGAGCAGGAGACAAAAATGTCGTGGTGGGAAGGCAGACACCCTACAGAAATTTTAAAGATGAATTCTAAGTGCACATAAAACAATTCTCCTCCACTGAGGCAGCATAAAAGCACTGCAGAATATTGTGAGAAATTACAGCTGAGGACAACAATAATGGTCAGAGGGATGGAAACTCCAGAGACATGACTGAAGAAAATGGGATATGCAAGGAAATGGCTGACACGGTTTTTAAGAGTCCTCAGCTCCATTTGCTGGAGGAAGGAGAATTCATTTTCCTATATGCATATAGGCAGAGCAAAAGTAATCTAGAATGAGAAAGATACAGATGAGACATTAGGGAAATAAGTTCCCTCCTGACTGGAGACTCTATTTTCTCTGCTCTGATGAGTTAGACTTAATTAGACTTGACCACTGTAAACGTGGTGGAAATTATTTAGGTCAAATGGACTGAAATAAACTCTGTGGTTTCATAAGCACAAATTCTTCATCCTTAATCAGGAACAGAAAGGAACTGCAGGGAACAGGCAGAACCTGCAATGATCAGGAAGGAAAGAGGAGACAGGGAGCAAACTCCACCTGGAGAATGGTCTTAGGATGTATTTAAGAGCCTAAACCACCTTTCTGTTGGGCATTTCTACAGTGCCCAGAACAGTGATTTCCTAATGGAAGGAAATATTTATTAAATAAATGCAAATACCACTGGGTAAAAGTCTAACATGGTACTGGTGGATGTGTTTGTTTGACAGGCTGATAAATTGCAGCAAGAATAACATGTTTTGTCTTCATAATTTTTGGTCAGAAGGATAAAATTTGCTTTATTGGTTATTTTCCCTCAGTTGAATGACAGAAAAATCCTGATAATGTGCTGTCAAAGTATTTCAAGTCTCATTCAGCACTTGTGTCCTGCAACTATAGCACAAAAAAGTGCCACTTCTGGATGGGGGACTTTCTAAATCAAGAATGAAATTACAAGGTTGTATCAAATGGAACAGATTTTAACATGCTTGGCTATTGAATAATGGCAGCAACTTGGAATTGTGGTTCTCTTATTCCTTATAAATGGCAAAATTATACAAATATGTATGTTTGAGTAGAAGAATGGCAGTATTCTGGTTCCTTTATCTTTTCTTTCCATATATATATATATATATATATATATGCACACACAATCTAGTTTTTCACTCTCCTATTCAAGCATTTCAACCATTTCTCATCAGAGGAACAAACCCATCATTTGCACTGAAGAAATTATAGTAATTCAATGGAGGGTATCAATAGTTATAAAGAAAAGGTCTTCCATCACTGTAAAACTTGAAAAAGCTCAGGGAAGTTGCCAGAAATCTTTCCTTAGCTCTCAAAGGTCTATGAACAAAACACATATATAATGATTTTCTGCATGGCTACGAAGGTAGATACATTTATAACTCGCAGCAACAAAGAAAAATACCTAAAAAAAGTCCTCATGCTTATTCTAGAAGACATTTTTAATGAAGCTGATCACCAGCACTGGAAGACTCCTGTCCAGTAACAATTAAAAAAAAATTGCATTAGAGGGAGCAGCTTACACCAAAAGAACATGATATAATCTCTCTCTCCCACTGTCTTCACAAAAGGAAAAAAAAATAATGAGCTACACAGATTATTTGTAATTTTCTATTCTTTCTGCAAAGTATATGGCACTTGGTAAGTGACAGTGACAGCCTGAAATTTCCTTTTCATGCTGCACATGATGTTAAGAATTTGTGAGCCATAGCCCCTTTTTTAAGGTTTTTATGTTATTTCTAGTTCAAATCCAACCCAGCTCAAGCACTTGCACATTTTTCTGGTTGTAAGCCTTGCTAACAGCTTTTTATTGCAAGGAAGGGAAATTCTGAGATTCACTTCTAAAAATCCCTCCACAGAGAAAACTTTGCTGGAGAACAACAACAACAAACAGTGGAACAACCACTCGGGGAGGTTGGAGCTGGATAATCTTCGATGTCCCTTCCAAGCCAAAGCATTCGGTGATTCTGTGAAAGGGTTCATTGATAAAACACTCCTGGCACAATATTCCTGCCTTCCTGAAATCCTCCCTGAACTCACTGGCACTTTGGGTGCCTCCAGACTGGTGGGCTGACCCTTCAGAGAGTTTTTTTGTTTTAAGGCCTTTTTAAATGTGTTATTTCCTTGTGCCAACCTCTCACTGAGCCTTTTTCCACTGTTTGGATTGTAATTTCATTAATAAATGCTGGCTGATACACACATGCAGTACATGACATAAGTAGATCAGTGGCTGTTAACAACAATTTTAAGACATGGCAGTTGAAAACAAATAGCTCAGTTTTCATTCTAATTGATGTAATCCATTACTAGCCGAGGTGCAACTCCTATCCATGACTGCTCCTAATTAGCAGTCTGCCTAATTAAGGAAAGAGAAGATGAAAAACCAGTTTGCTGGTGTTCATATAAACAGCCCAACCCTCCTGCAGTTGATGTCCCTCATGGTGTCACACACACACACACCTTATTGAGAGCAAAGTGTAGTTTTGCTCTCGGTTTTCCTGTTTTAATCAGCAAATCATGACCATCACATTCTTGGTCAGAAGAAAGGCTGAAGGCTCATTCTGGGCAAGCTCTGCCCTCGCAGACAGAGGTGGGAAGTGGCAGCATGGTCTTGGTTTGACCTTCTTGTTTACACACTTGCAAGTGTCCCAGTGCAGCCATAATTTCCCTTGGAATCTTCCCTCCAGGTCCATCTATGCTGAATTGCACAAATGAATTGTGCGAATGGAAAACTTCAAGTATTTAAATACAGTTCTTTGTAATTCCTGTCAATGGAAATGGACCATGAGGGGTCTTCCCACCCTTTCTGGAGGGAAAGTAAAATAGAATAAAAAGACTTTTTTGTTTCTGTGGTTACCTGGTTGTCATAGAATCATTGAGGCTGGAAAAGAGATCGAGTCCAACCCTTAACCCAACACTAAAGTATGAAATGGCAAGACTTGAGTCCAAAATTAGCTTCTATACCTGAAATGAGCATTGTTTGAATTACTAACTTTGTAGTGTAAGAAGAAAGAAAACCACAGCAATTTGTACAGGCCTTTAAATGCATCATGACTTGGAGCATTATTTAGGCAACCTGACTTTAAGCCAAGATGAGCCAATCTAGGGCTCTCTGAATGCAGAGATTTCAGGATGAATGATCTCACCACACTTGCATCTCTTTCATGTTTGACTCTTCTTCACTATATACCTTGGAAACATTTCCTTCACACCGAGAAATATCTTAGTGCGCTTTTTGAGCCTCACCTAAATGCTCATCAATGTCCATCTAAATGTCTGGAACATGGATAAAAGACAGCCAGGAAATGTCATCAATTTTAGGCACCAAGATAGAAGGAAGAGACTGAGCCACTGGAGTATCCAAAGGAGGAACACAGAGATGGGGAAGGGCCTGGAGTGGCAGCATGTGAGGGCACTGAGGGCACTTGGTGTGTTCAGCTGCACAAGAGGAGACTGAGAGGAGACCTCAGTGCAGGTCCAGCTTTCTTGGGAGGGGCAGAGGAGGGGCAGGCACTGTGGGGACCAGGGCCAGCACCCAAGGAATGGCTGGAGCTGTGCCAGTGCAGGGACAGCACCCAGGGAAGGGCTGGAGTTGTGCCAGGGCAGGGACAGGTTGGATCTCAGGACAAGGCTCTTCCCCCAGAGGGTGGTGGGGACTGACCAGGCTCCCTAAGGCAGTGGGCATGGCCCCAAGGCTGACAGAGCTCCAGGAGTGTTTGGATGATCCTCTGGGGAACAGGGTGTGACTCTTGGAACTGGTTCCCTGCAGGGTCAGGAGTTGGACTGGATGGTCCTTGTGGGTCCCTTCCAGTTCAGCATATCCTGGGATTCTGGGATTGTATCCAGAAGATTGGGAAGCTCAGGAACACCTGAACTGGATGCATGACCACACACACACTTCCTGCAGGTTTTCCTCCAGAGCTTTGGAGAATCTTTCTTACAGTGAGTATTACATTAATTTCATTATTATATTCTAATCCATTAGCAAGAGCAAGGAATTAACATCCCTGAAATTCATCACTAATTAATCACAGCTCAGGTGACAATAATGAATGATCTTTTTGCTTCCCTGAACCAAAACTGGTTCCAATGATCTCCTGGAGTCAGCATGGACAAAGTTCCAGGCAGGTGACCTCACCACCTTTATCAACAGCTGGGATACTAGAACAGGATCAGATGCTGTGCATCTAAACTACATTCAACATGCAGATAAGACTAGATTTAAAAATACCTTGGAGAGCTTATAAACATCTGGACACTCCTGCTTCCTACTTTTTTTTTTTAATTAGTCATGATTAATGAATAAGCAAGAACAGTATCTGGATTCACTACCTGAATAAAAACTGTAGCAAGCTGATCTAGTTTCTTGTTTTCTTCTGTTTTCAGTCTTATGCTGTTAAAGTCTTCTTCAAGTGGAGTTGAAAAAGCCTTGAATCCAAGCCCAGACAGAATTTTGAGTCTATAGAATAATTAATGGGTTACTGAAGTATTAATTTTACTTTTTTATATCCTTTTGGAACAGCAAAATAACAGTTTCAAAGGAACCAAATGGCTGAAGTGGATATTCAGCGCCAGGGAGATTTGGTGATTACACAGAGGTTTCCACACACAACACTGGTGTGATGGCACATTTTAGAAGGTATGGACATATTACACTTTATTCTAAATAAATTAAAAAAAATCAAAGTGTGATATCTAAGTATATTGTTTAAATATCGTTAGATATTCCCACGGGCACTTTATTTATCCAAATTAAGATCAATCCTCAATGACCAAATGATATTTAGAAATATATTCAGTCTAAATTTCCTATTTTCTTCTACATAAAAACTTCATATTAATTCACTGTTTAGGTGCACACACACACAAATCCAATCAAAGCAATGCCCGTACTATTAAGTTGTAATAAAAATATTGTTATCAAATACAAAGTAGGACTTGGGAAGCAACACTTTGGTCTAGAGAGAACTAAAACCTATATGGGTTCTAAAAGGGCCCTCAAAATACTGGGAGTTTGGTTCGGTTTCTAAAACAAATTAGCAACAAAACAAACATTTTCCAAAGAGGAAGTGGATTTACCAGAGAGTGATCCAAAGTTACCACTTTATTTCTCTTAATCACCATTTGTAGATTTAAAAATACAATAATCTCTGGATTTAGGCACATCTTTCCTTGTTTGGCACAATCAGATTTTCATGATCAGTGACAGAAAACACTCTGCATGACACAGGACTCTGGAAGTGTGACCAATGTAAAAATAAACCCTTCCCTGTGAATTTTACATGGAATTCCATGGAGATCTCCCACCCTGTGTTACCAGAGGTGACAGGGACCTGTTGGGATGACATTCAATGAGTGAAAAGAAAGCAGAAAGGAAGTCACACACTGACTGCCACCATGGTCAAAGATCAGAGAGAAAATACAGAAATAAAGAAATAAATAGATGGATGGATGGAGGGAGGGAGGGAGGGAGGGAGGGCGGGATGGATGGATGGATGGATGGATGGATGGATGGATGGATGGATGGATGGATGGATAAACCAGTTTTTCCCAGTGGTAACCCTGGGGAAACACACTATTACTTATCAATACCAAATAATATCAATTTGATTCCAGAACTTCATGGACATCAATTTGATACAGATTAATTTAAAGCCTGAGCCTTCAGGAGAAATGCAGCTACAGCAAACAGAGGTAAGAGAGTCCAAGTTAGTGCTGACTTTGAGTCAAACAAAGTCTCAGTTGGTGTTTACTTGGAGTCCACAACAAAGTCTCAATTATGTTGATTTTGGGTCCATAACAACATCTTGAGTCCATAACAAAGTCTCAGTTGGTGCTGACTTTGAGTCCATAACGAGGTCTCAGTTTTGTTGCCTTTGAGTCCATCTCACTCCTACTCCTGGTTTTAAAAGGGATGCTCCAAAGGAGCTCTTTGCCAGCAGGAGGAGCCTGTAAAGCACTTCACTGCACCACCAGCATTTCCCCAGCAGTTTGTTCTTTCCTGTGCTCTGCCCCTCTCCCTCTGCCTTTCCATGCCCAAGGGATTTCAGGGCTCCCTTGGGAGCACCATCCCAGCAGGATTCTGCCTTCAGTGCTGTTTTATGGCCCCTTAGTGGGTTTCTGGTTGTGTTTGATGTGGGATGTACAAAAATTGCCACTGGGCTGAATTCAGGGCTCGACAAAAAGGTTTCCTGAGCTCTTATTTTTTTCTGCAGGGAGACATCAAAAGAAGGAAACTCTAATAAAAATCGATTTTTATTCTTAAAAGGCATGAGGTTCTATGACACATAAATGTTATAAATACCCTCTGTGAATGTTTACATTTTTCTTCAGAATTAAACATGTGTTTTTATTAAATAGAATGATGGATTGATTAATTAAAGGCAAAGATGTACCCCTACAGAATCTAATACCTAGGAGACTTTTCCTACTAAATCTGCATTAGCTTTTTACTGCCTTCAGAACTTTGCAAAGTGCTCTGTTTAATGCTCAGCTATCATCTCCCCCAGAGTGGCAAATGCACAATAATGGCTTTAAGGCTTCAAGCTATTGTCAATATTGAATATTATGGTGCTAAAAGCAAATTAAACTAGAAATGACATTTTTTTCCCCACCCCCAAAGGGGCAAAACCAGAACTATGTTTAAAATAAGAAACATAAGGGGCATGAAATGTGGTTGAATTACCTCAATTAAATACCAGGCACCGTTTCTCTTATCAGAATGTTTTCCTGATTGAGATACAGAAGCATTAGCATATCAGTCATTCTTTTGTACTGATCTGAGATCATTTCAGAGCAAGTATATCATGATTCACTGATAGACTTCATCTACTATAATGCAAAGTTTCAAATTACAATAATTATGTGACAACACATTGAAATGTTTACATAATCTGCATTAATAAGCTGCTGAAATATGAGATTTTTATTGTTTGACTCTTAAACACCATTGACGTACTTGCTCCTCCTGATTCATTCTGCTTGTTTTGACTTCCAGGAGCTTGATATAATTCTGCATTAATGTTGTCCTGTGCTTCTGTCAGGTCTCTCTCTACCCAGCAGTGACCTTTCTCCTTGACTTGCATAGACATTTATTTAAGAGACTTGAATTACACTGGAAGTATGTGATCAGCTACTGGTAAAACACCGTCCTTGAGAATTTAAATGGACTACATGGCCAGGGGTTTGTTGGTACCAACCTGTTCAAGCTGAAAGTGTTGTGAAAACACAGAAAAAGGAAGTAATGCTTGAAAAACCACAGAGAAAGGAAAGCAAACACTCTGAACAATGGGATTTCCAATCTGTGTATGAAAGAGACATGAAATTCAAGCATAAAATTCAAAATGACATCAGCACACTGATGTGTCCAGCTCAGACTCCTCCACAAGTCCCAGACCTATTTCAGGCTACTGTGGAGCTGAAAGAAATGAAATAATAAGTAATTTTGTTATGTCACAGGGAATAAAACCCAACTAAGTCTGGATCTCACAAGACTTTCCCCACGACCTTCAAACCCGATAAGGGTGAGTTTATGTCTCATCTCTGATTTCTTTCATGAAACTTTCACTGTCTTGTTATGTATTTAATCCCAGAGCATCAGTGTTCCTGTCTCTTAAGCTTAAGCTTATTCCTTGATTTTAATTTAAGTTCAGTGAAGGGAACTTAAAGTCCTGGTTACGTAATTTGCCAGGCAGTTGAAGTTATTTAGAATGGACTAAAAGGGAATGAGGATAATGAACTTAAACAA
Source organism: Poliocrania exsul (assembly GCA_035041345.1). Lineage (NCBI taxonomy): Eukaryota > Metazoa > Chordata > Aves > Passeriformes > Thamnophilidae > Poliocrania > Poliocrania exsul. Next base: position 25,274,724 of record JAWWLZ010000004.1, on the reverse strand, counting down.
GTGTGTTTAAAAGTATCTGAATATTTATTTAAAGATGGAGTCATGGCGATGCAGAAATACAGATGTCTGTACCAACAGTAATATTTTTTTAATATTAATTAATATATTTATTTGTAAAAGATGCTAAATCTGAACAAATAGAAAGATGAAACTTTAGACTTTGTTCTATTTAAGCTTGTCCCCTGAACATTATGCTTATAACTCAGGACTGAACTAACAGTACCAGCCTTTCATTCTTTGCAGGATAATTCAAGTTTCTGTAATTAAATTTCTTAGATATGTGTAGTAAAAATGACAGAAGTTACCTCAAGACAAGGAAAAAGACTTTTTGTTCTCTGGCAGGGAAAGGAAAAGCAAGCCTTCTTTTCCCTGTAATTTTCAATTTTTATTTTTTTAATCTTTTAAAGTGATTGGATTTAACACATTCCTCTTAAATAAACACAGACAAAAATATACACAATAAAAAGCTGTGTAAGGGAATTGTGTTTTGTTTGATGCAGAAGGAATGGCCTGACTGTTTCTGGGATTTAATATGCATTTTAGAAAGAGAATTGTTTTAAACTTGGAAAATCTGCCTCCAAACCTACCTAAAACCCAGCAAAGAAACAACTCTGTGATGGGGATCAAGGCCTGAGCTCCCTTTGGCCACAACTCCTTTAGAAGTTCTCTCCTATTCCTTGGAAACAAGGGCATAGGAATGTAGGAATGGGATAACACAGGTTGTAATACTTTATATTTCATGTTATTTGGGGTTTGATTAGAAGCAGAACTATAAGGCAAACTGCACTTTCTCCTCTTTGCTCCCCACTGAGGTCAACACTTAGAGAAAGTGTTGGAATTTTATTTAAATTTAAAAGAATTCTTTATGTTTATTGTTACAGTGATTCAAAGGTTCATCCAAATATCCTCCCTGAATTTTGTTCAGGTCTTTATCAGCTGGGAGTAGAAGAGCACTAAATGCAGTTTAAGTAGCACTGTAGTTTGCATAGCCAGATATTGGCATCCCTCCAGTCACTCGCTGGAGGTATTTGTAATAAAGATGGATTATCCCCTCCTCATATTCCTTATGTCTTTCAGAGTACAGTTAATACAAACAGATGCATCTGGACACTGCAATGAATTAAGTGGTGGCTTTTATTACAAATCCCTTAAATCAGACACTGCAGAACAGGTCACTGAAAGAAATGAAAACATGGGAATAAAGTAAATTAAAAGTTTATGATACAGGCACTGGGTTTAAGGTGTGAATATTATTCAAGGCAAGCATGAGATTTGGTCTAAATCCACTGGCTGGAATCTTATAGGTCTCTTTAATTCACCATTATTATAATAACAAAACTATTTTAGATAAAGGACAAACTCATTCAGCACATACTTTTAAGTGATAGAGAACAATCCAATTCATGTTTCTCTGATTTTCTTCGAATTTTGAATGAAATCTGTGAAAATACAACAGCATATAATAGTATGCAACATATTGTGGAAGGTCACCATAAAAAGTATATTCCCCATAACCAGAAGAACTTGTTTGCTCTCATACCTTAACATGGTCATTATTTCATTTCATTTAACATTAATGACTTTAGGAAAAGCTCAGAAACCCCAGGAAGTGTAACAGAGTGATGACAGAATCAGGAACTTCACATTTCCAGTCAAAAAGCAGAACCAAAATGAGAGTACCAAGCCCAGGACCCCAAGGAGTTCACACAACAGAGCCTTTCCTCTTCCAGGGACTGAGGCCACTGAGTTCAGTCTTTAATTAAGTGTAATATTTGCTCTGCTCTCATATGACAGTCCATCTGGTTGGTCTCCTGAGTATTCTGTTTGACTGTCCCTTGTTTTGAGTGTTTTACAGCTTGCACACCACAATTTCCTGCTCTGAAAGTGGTGGTGGGTGTAGGGATGATGCCAATCCACGTCTTGTCCAACCACCTCAAGAAAATTGCAGAATTATTTTAGAGAGCAGCACAGAGAACCTCTCTCCTAAATATGTAAGCAGTGATCTTCACTGTAACTTTCACAATAGATCTGAAATTATTATAGGATACTAAAAAGCATCATTGGACACGTACAGAAAACATGTTCTAAGGATTATTCAGTGTTAAATATTTCAGTGACCTTGTGAGTGTGCCTGGCCCTGCTGGTGTGACCAGATACCCTCCACACAAGGGCTATGAAAAGGCAGCTGCTGGGCTTGTATATCTTTTATTTCCTAATAAAGAACCAAAAGGCCATGAATGTGACCCAAAGTCAATATGAAACATAGAAGAGGCCAAAGACCACCACTACAATAAATACCAAAGCTCTGCCTCCCTCCTTGCAGAGATAATACTGCACAGACATGGTTGTGACCTATCAAAAACTTGAATTTAAGTGGTGCTATGACTTCCTAAATACATAAAAGAATCCAGATAAATAAAAGAGCCATGGTTTGTGTGCATTCCTCTAATGACCTTCACCATTTCATGGATATTTGCACTGCAGAAACAAAAGGCTTCATATGAGATTCAGTAATAGAGGCATAAAACTCAGAAGTTACTAAATTTGGGGGTTTATATCTTCTGAATACTTAGATTTTGATTTCATCCCAGCAAATAACAGTATTGCACTGGATGAAATTAGACAAACTGTCTGTGCCCACAACTGTGGGTATCTTTGGAAAGGTTTTTTTGGTTGAGTTGGCAATTTCAGATAAAAGTCTGGGTAATGAAAATGTTGAAATTACTTTAACAGCCCAAATGGCACCACTGCAATAAACTGCAGCATAAAAATTCAAACTCTGTTAGGGCTTATAAGCTTGGCTGAAATAGAGCAAAATCTTACCTAAGTATCATCTTTTTATTTGTTCACATTCAGCATATTTTACAAACAGAAATGTAAGACAATATAAAGAAAAATAAATTCTTTTTGGGTACTGAGCTCTTCCCTTTCTTTACATTAAAAATAGATTGTTAAATGGACCATTTACTCAAAAACATCTCTAAGAAATAGTGGAATGATCCAGACAGCCATAAAGTAATACATTATCAGAATCATTCTTTTAATGATCTCGATTTTCTTCTTCCCAAAGTCTCCCCCATAATAACAGAGAGAATGTACTCACTAAAATCCAGAATCTTGGTATCTGCTTTAATTTTTTCAGATGTTTCTGCCTACTTTCTTTTCTTAAAAAAAATACAAAAAAACCCCCAAACAAAACAAGAAAACAAAACAAAGAAACAACCCCAGAACCCAACAACTAAAAACCAAAGAGAGACATAAATAATTTACTTTTCTCAAAGCTTGTCTCTGTTTTACATCCTGGCTGTGACCAGCAAAGCCATGAGCTCAGGAAGAGGGTCTCATTCAGATTGCAAAGGGTCCTCAGGGACTTCTGCATCCCACATGAGTTTGTAGGAACTGACTACCTAAAACTTTCCAGCTGACAAATCCTTACTCTGAGCTGTGATATTTCTGCATCTTCATCTCTCTTTCTCCATGTTTTGTGATCTGGTACTTCGTGTTGTCACAAAACCTTTCTGGTAATCAAAAAATCATTCTGCAGTAAATCTCATGCACTGTGTCTTTGTGTAAGACGGAAATCAATCATCATTAGCAGCCCACACTGATGTGCTACAGTTAATGAAAAACTTCACCTCATTGTTTTAATATAATTTCTGTGAATTACAAAAAGACAGAGAGAGACGGAAAATGCAAGAGGAAAAAAATGCCAGTGGTTTTTAAGTTAAAGAGCCATTTGTGTTGTAACATCACAACTCTATTGTACAGACAAAATCTGAAACCAAAAGGGGTTTGTGAAACAGGGAAAGGAAAGGGAGGAAACTTTCTGTTGTTTTCCCTGATGGGATTAAATTGCTGATGTAAGTGTGTATGTGTGCTGCAATGTCCTGTTTGAGTTTAGTCAATAGTCCTGGAGCTCTGGGATGGTGTTTCCCTTCCCCTTTAGGTCTCTGAATGCAGCACAGACTCTTTCCAGTACAGAAAATGTCACCCAGCCTTCCAAGAAGGATGGGTACAGATACACACTTCAGCAGGACAGTACTGAAGGTTGGGCTTGATGATCTTCCACCCTTAAGGATTTTATGATTCTCTGTCTTCAGAGGTTCATCATCTTGTTCATGTGTGTTCAGCTGCAGAAGAGGAGACTGAGGGGAGACCTCATTGCAGGGACCACTTCCTCGGGAGGGGCAGAGGAGGGGCAGGCACTGAGCTCTGCTCTTTGGGGACCAGGGACAGTACCCAGGGAATGGCTGGAGCTTTGCCAGGGCAGGGACAGCACCCAGGGAATGGCTGGAGCTGTGTCAGGGCAGGGGCAGGTTGGATCTCAGCAAAAGGCTCTGCCCCCAGAGAGTGGTGGGCACTGAGCAGGCTCCCCAGGGCAGTGGGCACAGCCCCAAGGCTGACAGAGCTCCAGGAGTGTTTGGATG
>JAWWLZ010000004.1:25236579-25253542 GCA_035041345.1 Poliocrania exsul | reverse complement strand
GCCCCCGCCCCCTCCCCCCCCCCCCCCCCCCCCAGCTCCCCCCTCCTGGCAGAGATGGCAGAGCCAGAAGGTCCCCCCTGAGCCTCCTTTTCTCCAGGTTGAGCCCCCCCAGCTCCCTCAGCTGCTCCTGCTGCTCCACCTCCTTCCCAGCTCCTTTCCCTGCCGCTCAATGTACCTCTTGGAGTAAGGGGTGAGCCATCCATTAAGGGCAGTATTTCCTCACAAAAGATGGTGTAGAAATGGCAATCAACCATCAGGATCAACCTGGTCCTCCTTGTGCCCTTTGTCTCCACCATCAGGATCAAGAAGGTACCTTGACCTTCACCCCAGAGCCTTGTGGTCACTCCTGGTGTGCTGAAGGTCCCTCCACTGGCAATGGACCTTCTCTGCAGAACCAGAGGCAGGGAAGGAGTTTTGCAGATGTTATCCAAAGAAGGAAGTTTCCAGCCTCCCACATCCCTGGAGTTTCCATTTGAAATCTGTTTTCTGCTGTTCTCCTTAGCAACACAGGCTTCAGGTTCTTTTCCCTTGTGGGGCTCTGGAAAGATCCTGTTGATTTCCTTGTTCATCCCCCCACAAACACCATTTCCCAAAGAAGTCCCTGAAGAAGAAGCCTGGAAACTCTGCACCAACTCTCACTACTCTGTGTGCTGCTCCCAGACTTAATAATCAGACTTAATGATCTTCCTAAAATATTGCATGTGAGATGCCAGTGACATTAATCAATGTTTAACAAAGGCAAGAAGTGCTGCTGACTGAATATAAATACTTGCACAGAAAGATTTAGCATTTGTTTAGTGAGCTTAATTAAAAAGCTCTACTCAATGCGAGCGGTGCCCTTTGGAGGATCTAAACTCCTTGATGAAGAAATAAACTGGTTTCCCTCACTCAGAGCTTTCTTTTCTTCCTACATGAGGAGTGGTTGCAGAGATCAGAAGATAAATTCTCATCTGCTGTCTTCATTTAAAAGCTATTTTAACGTCCTGATAAGCCCAGGAGTTTTGGGGAAGTTTCATTGTGTTTGTCTCAGTTGTCGATGAACAAACTGGAGGTAATTAACCCAAGTTGGATATCTCAGAAAGATCCAGAGCCTTTGCATTTAGCACAGGAATGGGAACATTTCTGTAGGGAAACCCACATCCCTTAATGATCAAACTGCTTTATCTCCTGTTCAATGCAACTGGGTCATTCCAGTGAAGGTCAAGGTGCTGCATTTCCAGTTAATCTTGTAGAATTATAAAAAAGGATAATCAATAATCAAAAGGTGTGGAATTAAACTCTCTAGATAGAGGGGAAGTAGATAACATTTTTTCCACAGCTGCAGTTGAGGAAGATGCTGAGTTTCTCTGAACAAAACCCAATTGATTACACTGAGCCAAAAGTTTCTGAGTCCTTCTGACCTTGTAGTTTTGAGCATTATATCAGGTATATATTGGATTCATAAATACAAACCCTAAACACTTCCATAGCAAGCCTGTGATAGGCATTAAAAAAAAAAAAAACAACAAAAAAGAAAGAAATATTCATTCCATGTCACATGAATGAATTGTCCTATAGTGTCAACTGTCTGCGTCTCTTATTTCATGAATAAAATTACAGGTTATTAATGTCCAAGATTAGAGACAACAATGTGCTTGGTATTAAAAAAAATTACAAAAAAAAAAAGAAGTCCAAAAGTTATGTTGTAACTGAGAAACTAAAACTCAGAAAGATGTGTATTGACTTTACACAAACAGCCATGGCTGCCATTTCTACAACTCATTAGAAATACCTCAAAAATCCCCTTTGGAGACACTGATGGCTTCTCTAAGGTGGAAGAAAATCAAAGATCTGAAACTGTAAATTGTGCAGGCTGAACAATTCCAAAATAAATTATGGCTTTAAGATGTTCTAAATATTGACATAGATATTGCTATAATATCATAGGGAGATAATAAATAATAGTATAATGCTGCAGTAAAATAAATCAGTTAAAATCTATATAAATACCCTATATTTCCAAATTATTGAGAGAACATTTGATTTATCAAAGCTTGTCTTTCCCCCACTGCTGGGTAAATGATTATTTATTTTTAGACTACAATGTCTTATTGTGAGAAAAAACCCCCACCTTTGAATTCTCAAATTTTCCTGGAATGGAGAATTATTTTAATCTGAGCTTAGCTGGTTTTCTATTTTTTTAGCTGATGCTGCCAGCAGCATTTGGGGCTTACTTCTTTTCATTAGGAAAAGGGATTTATGACAGCCAGGTATTTGGCATGAGTCCATTCAATTAAAAATAATGCAGAAAAATGCTATTTATCTGAACAGAAGAATAAAATAATACTGGATAGTTCTTCTGTGAAAGTGCAAAGACCTTGTCCAAGTGCTTGTTATTGATCATTTACCTGTATGGGAGGGGATTTCCAAGCCAAAAGGATTTTATGACCCAGTGGTCAAATTGAAGTTTGCTTAATGTCGACTCACATCCTCCTGAAAGTCAAACTCCCAGACTGAAACCTTGAGCCAAAGCCAGCTGAAGGCGCAGTAATTCCCACCTCTGCTGTGGAGCTGGGAAATGCCTCCAGGAATTTCATATTACTGGGGCAGGTTCTTAATGTCTTGTATTTTTAACCAGTTTTTATCAGAGCAAACTGCTCAGCTGCATCTGAGGGACAGTGACAGGTCTGTGGCACAAAGGCACATCCTGGCAGGTACAAGTTCAGAGTTCCCCCTTCCCAAGGGATTTACATGGGATATACACAATGAACTAAAAGCAAGAGTGAGCAAACATTACTATGATTTTTGAAGCTCTAAAAATAAGGCTTAATTAAATTCCTTCAGGAGTTTCATCCAAGCTTAGATTGGAATTTGAATGAAGAACTGAAATTTTTCACTGATGTTTTTGTCACATCAGAAGACTCCTCCTTCTCCAACCTGGCCTGGGACACTTCCAGGAATGGGGCAGACACAGCTTCTCTGGGCACCCTGTGCCAGGGCTTCACCACTCTCACAGCCAACAATTCCTTCCCAATATCCCATCTAACCCTGCCCTCTGTCAATTTGAAGCCATTCCCCTTGTCCTGTCCCTCCACCCCTTGTCAACAGTCTCTCTCCATCTTTCCTGTAGCCCCTTCATGTACTGCAAGGCCACAGTTGGGTCACCCCAAAGCTTCTCCTCTCCAGGTTGAACAATCCCAGCCTTTCCTCCCAGTAGAGCTGCTCCAGCCCTCACAGGGCAGAATTTGCTCCTGCTGAATGACCCCTCTGAAAGCAGAGATTTCCATAATTCTCTTTGGAGGACTTCAGTGAAAACCTGTCACATCCCAAGGACTAGTAAAACCTCTCTCTGTGTCCTCTCTGGAAAATCCATTCAAGCAAGTTTTTTTGAGTCAATGCTTTAATACTCACCCCTGATTGAAATAGGTGGCTTAAGATTACATGTGGTTAACCAGCATAAAGGACTATGATTGTTAGATATTGAAAATACAGATATGTCAGATCCATGGGCAAAGATTTGATTTAAGGAAATAACATCCAGACATCAATGCCTGTGAACTTCAGAGCCCTTTTTCTCTTTTGAGCCCTTTGGCAGAGGCCATGCTCTCTCTTAAGTGAAACCCATTATCTCTAAAGCAAAGGCAATAGACTTTAATCGGGTTACTGCATATCACAAAGAGGTTAAGGAAAAGATATTGAAGCTCTTCAATGAAAATATGGATTATAGAATACATAAGGAGATTGAATCTCCTGAGATTGTCTTGTATTTTAGAGAAATTTGGAGAGCACTTAATGTGAATTCTATTTTAAAATGCTTTCAGAGGCTGGAAAGTTTGAGTGTTACTGAACATGAAATTAATGAACAAATGGTCATATCTCTGACAAACGATCCTTCATTCAGCAATGGATCTTGATGTAATTAACATCATGTTAATGGAAATGGATGGAGCTGTGCCAGGGCAGGGTTGGGTGGGATCTCAGGGAAAGGCTCTTCCCCCAGAGGGTGGTGGGCACTGACCAGGCTCCCTAGGGCAGTGGGCACAGCCCCAAGGCTGCCAGAGCTCCAGGAGTGTTTGGACAACACTCTGAAGGACAAGGTGAGATTGTTGGGGTCTCTGTGCAGGGCTGGGTGTTGGGCTGGATGGTCCTTGTGGGCCCCTTCCAGCTCAGGATATTCTGTGATTCTGTGGAACACACAACACATAACATTTATCCAAACTTATGTTTTCCTCTTCTGTATTCAGAGCTGCAGGATCCTGTCCAGCTTCACTCAGGACACAGCCAACACTGAAAACTTCAGGAACTGTTCTCATAGAAGCACCAAACCCTTAAACTGCCTTTGTCAAAGCCGGACTGTCAAGGTCCAGATTCTAAGGATTTAAGTTTTGGTGTTATGTACCCTTGCTCTGCTCACTAGAAAATTAAGGCTATTCCTGAGCTATTCTTGCACTTTGAGTGGTCCTTTTTCTGCTTTCTAAAGCAAGCAGTAACCAAATATAAGAGAAAACTGAGAGAAACTCAAGGAAATGAGACCTTTAAACTTCCAGAAAAGAAGAATAAACTTGAGGTAGTTCTATGCAGACATTGGAAGTCAAACCTTTTGCAAACAGGTACAGATTTGCATGTCTTGTATTATATGCAAACATATGATATGGTTCTCTATTTAACCTTTCACTGAAATTGAAATGCATGAGGAAATTCCCTTTTTACCACTTTTATTATAAAAAAATACATTTTTTATTGCTCCTTAAAAAAGTCTAGTGCTCAGACTAGGAAGAAATGTTAGTCAGAATTAAATATGTAGACATTATTTTGTGATTAAAAATAGTCTGCTCCAAAGTGTATAGCAAAAATCAAGGCCAGCTTTCTCACCTGGTAGATGAGTCTTTGTGCAATTCTCTCTAAAAAAGATAATTTTAATTTTGTGGGGAGAGGAGGAAGAAAAAAAATAAAGATTTTTATTAATCCTGTTCCCTTCAGCATCCCCGTGGCTGAATCCTGATTTTCCAGACACATTCTTGCCCCACCAGCAGCTCATAAAACCAGTGTGGTGATGCTCTTGAATGCCATTCTCTCCTCATCCCCATGAAGTACTGTTTTGCTCTTTATTTGCAGCAGAAGGAAAAGTGATGCTATGGATTTTTTTTTTTTTTGGATGTGCTCTTTATAGCACTACAGCTGCTCCACTAAAACCCTGTGCTCCTCCTCTCCCCACAATGCCAGGAGAATTGGTTATTAACTCTCAATGAGTGTTGCAGGACTGTCTTCCAAAGATTTCTGCTCTTAAACATGGAGCTGGAACGGAAATGGAGGGCTCTTGGGTGCCAAGAATTCCCTCCCAGCTGTGCTGCAAAGACAGAATGAGTGAGTGAGTGAGGAAGGTTTATGGGGGGATGCTGTGACTTGATTTGGGCTTCAGTTCCCACACTGTGTCTTTCCTGAGTCATAACATTACCTGCAATCACCAAATTTGCTTTTCATTTTAAGGCTGAGATGACAAAACCCCCACTCTGTTGTAATTTTCACTCCAAATCACTTATTTGTCCCCAGCAAAGTTGGAGGGAAATGAGCAAAAGCCCATAAAGTTTGAAACTCATTTTGCGTCCCCTGAAAAATGTCTATGTGTTCTTGGAGCTTTGAAGTCACTATGAAGCACACTGGGTGTTTATTGTGTGACTTGAAATTACATTCATTTTTGAAAGTTTTATGACAAAAAAAAAAAAAAAAGAAAAAAAAAGCATTGCTATTTCCAATACAAGAATTCCTGGGAATACCAGGTTGTCATTTCAGGGGATTCGCATCCATGGGCATGAAATAAGGGCTCTTCAGCTCCCATAGGTGCAAATACCTTGTCTTCTCAAGCATAGTCTAAAGATTCTTGTTCCACTGCAGTTACCTGCTCTTTGTTTAATGTATTTCCCCCTTTTGTTGCAAAACAGACCAGACATTTTGCTTGGATTAGAACACAATTTATCTCCAAGTTACTCTTCAGCAGGCAGAGAGGTTAATCTCATACAGTGGCATTGAAAATCTCAATTCTAGCTAATAAAAGAGCATAATAAAACATGGGCATCCACAGGGAAGGTCAGTGGAGATACCAGTACAACATTGTATTAAATACAGTTGTTTTGATTAGTCTTTATCAGATTATAAAAACAAGACACAGAGTTGTTGTATCCATACACAATCTCATGAAAATAACCCAAACAACACAGACACAAAACCTTGAGTGTTTTGCAAAAGGAACGTTTTGACCTTTCCCCAGTTCAACTGAGAAGAGTCACTGAAAGTAGCACAATGTGTTTTTTAACAAAAATATCAATGCAATTAAAAATATGTATCAGAAGTACTTTAATGTGCTCTCATCCCTGTCTGCATCCCACCCTAATGCCATCAGCTCTCACAGTCACTGACACGTGCAGGGAAACATTAAATGTGACTGTCACTGAAAAGAAATGTTGTGACTGTATTTTCTTCTCTTTTCTTCCATGACTGTTTCTTTATTATCTACTCCTTTTTGTCAATATTATGTAATTTTATGGTGCAAACACGCTGTTGTTTGATGTACATAATCCCTCTGTAGCACTGGCTGCCAACTTCAATCACAGAATTCTGGGAATTTCTGGGAATTTTTTCCTCTCCTTGCATAGCAAAGCCAACCTCAGCTTGTCCTGATCCACATCTTCTTCATTTCTTTCTTAAATTTTATAATTCATCCAATTTCTGTAATAATGGTTAAAAGACCCCTTGGAAATATTCCATTAATGTTTTTAGAAACCCTTCTGTTGGTATCACAGTTTCTCTGTGTCCTAAACATAATACTGGCAATTTCAAGCAGGGAAAGGTGCTAAAATACTAAAACATGCATAGTTACTTTCACTCATATAACCCCAATCTAACGACCTAAAGAATCCCCAGACTGAGTTGTTTCATGTGATGGTCAAACAACAGGTATTAATTTAAGACTGCAAATCATATTCCCCCAAGGTAGGGCAGCCTCCTCATGGCAGCTTCACATTCCAGGTGGAACAAAAAATAGGAAAATTAAAACATGAAAACCAGAAAACATAGCACAAAAGTCCTAACTTACTAACCGAAACAGTTTTATGTCTTATTAAACAAAAAACTGGGAGGCCCTTTTTGAGGGGCTAATTAAATGTCTCTGCCATTGACAGTGGAATCACTGAAGGATCTTGGAGCTTCCAATTACTGGAAACTGGGAAAATGTCTTATTAAGTGACAATAGCATCACTTGTAACTAAAATCTTTCCTAATTCAAATCTTTCTGCCACATGTCCTAAATTTTATCCTACAATCAGAGCCTTAAAGAAAAAAATCAACATCAGAATAATTTTGAGTCAAAAGTGCCTGCCAGGTTCAATGTATATGTGATTAATTACTTGTATTTATAGGCCAATGTGTGAGTGAGGCTTGATCTATTGCTTTTAGTGGATCCATTCTGATTTGTTTGAAGTCTCTGTGGAGAAGAAAGGATGGGACTTGCTTGGAAGTGGAGATTTGTTGGGACTTTCTGTCCCTTTGCACAGTCACGTTGTACAGGTGAATATTGTCCTGCACTGAAACCAGAGAACTGCAGCTTAACTTACCACATACCACAAATATTCCTCTTTATAAAAAGTAATACACAGCAAAAACGAGAGATTAAGAGGTTGAAGTGTGGAACTGCATATTGGCAACATCTCAAAAATATCCCAACACTGCTCTCAATTTTTAGTCCCTGTACACTGTCAAGATAAAGTTTGTTAATGGACACTCCCAGGATCTGAGGGTCAGAAGATGGATTGAACCAGGAAAAAGTACATTTCAGTCTCTACTTCTTTTTTTTTTTTTCTGGCTGGTGAATTAAAATGCACATCTTTCATGTAGATATTCTCTCACTATAAATAAAAGGCATCTGGTGCATGCCTCTGTTCTGGAGAAAGCATAAGGGGTAGAGAATTTGGTTTCTTAGCTGGGGAAGCAAAACCAGAGAAAGAAATAAAAGTGAAGGAAACAGAATTGAAATAAATAAAGGAATTACAGAGGACAAAACTCAAAGGTCTGGAAGAGTCATGGGAAGGAAAATTCTATCTCAGCAACATGTCTGAGAGAAGTTAAGGCAGGATCAAACTCTTTAGCCTCCATATTTCATGCAGAGTTGCTGTGAGCTCCAGGGCACATCACTAAGGGTGAGCAGCTCTGTCTGGAGCAGCTGGTCTAGGAACACAAACCACGAGTAATAACATAGAGACAATATGTAAGTCTCTCTCATGCAGAAGAGCTTTTCTCTTCAGTTTGTGCAGAGTTTTGTCCCTGAAGAGCAGCAGAAGCTTTCCTGTGCCTGGAGGTACATCCACACACTTCAGGTGGGAGACTAATGAGCCTGTGATGGGCACACAACACTCCAGGTGGTGTTGACAAGTGCCAACATGTGAGTGCCAGCTTGTCTTCACACTGAGCAACCCTTCAGATTTCTGGAGGCAGGAGGCACCTGCCCCTGCCAGGCAGGATCCCTTGGCCATGCAGGGGCAAAGCCTTGTCTGGCCCATTCTGCTCCTCCCTCCAGGGCAGCCCTCAAGGAACATCTTGCCTGTAAGAGGCAACAACATTGCTGGGAGCCCCAGGAAATGAAAAATTAAAACTGAAGGTAAGGAGAAGAGCACAAATCGATGTTGCCCACAGGGTTTGCCTTGTGCAACATCACCCACAGGCCACTGAGGGAGGGGGCACTTCTCTAAACTCAGGGACACACAGATGCTCAGTGTCATCCTTCCCAGGGATGGGAGTTCAGTTGGAATAATTGATTAGCATACCAATCAGCATTTTCACCCCAGGCAGTTGTAAGCAGCTGCTTTGTATGTAATGAGTACTTAACTGTACAAACATATCCTTCCATCTGCACTCCCAAATAAATCTGTGCCGAAGGACCCTGATGCTGCTGGAATAAATCAGAGAAAGCCTCTCCAGCTCGAAGGCAACAGCAAAGCTTCTCCCTGGCACAAGTTCAGTGCTTGCATGTGTAGAGTTCATGAGTAAGTCAGCTTAGTAGCACTCAGAGGGAAATAGTGTGTCACAAATTGAGTAAGTAATGGAGAGTGTACATGCAACATTGCACCACTACCCCTGTGTCAGAATTCTTGTCTATTATGTGTAGCTTGGCCTTGCAATCTCAGAAAAGAAGGCAAAATAGCTACAAGGGCTATGGAGGTGGGCTGTGAGGGCAGTGGGGATTGAATTAATTCTTTCACAGAGTGAGGGGAGGCTCCTCACCTAGAAAAGGAGGGCCAGGGGGTGAAACAGTCAGTGCTGGGAGGAGAGAAAAGGGTCAAAATGCAAAATCTGAGAACAATACTTTAGTAATATCATTGCAGCACATTTAAATGCAGAAAGGGAAAAGTGATTTTTTTTTTCTCAGGCTGTGTCATGAAACTGTACAAATAACTGTGAAAGCAGAAACATGGAATCTAATGCTCTGGAGAGGTTTGAGGAGCTGAGGGAGGTGGTGAGAACACCCTCCCTGCCCATTACCTGGTACCAAGCAGCCTGCAGAGCCAAAAGGGCTTGCTCTGCTCTCCCCTTCTTGTGTGCCCCCTGTCCAAAGCACAGCAGGGCTTTAAACACGTTTGTTCTCATTTAACAAAGCTTCTCATGTATTCTTACCTCACCCCCTGCATTCCATTTGTCAAATCAACCCATAGTCCCCTTTACTACATACAGAGCTTGAGGGAAATGAAAATTGAGTGTCAGCTGAGTTACCAGTAAATCTGAGGCAGAATTGTCTTTGGGTGTTTTCAGGATGTCTTATGACTTCAAGTAGTATTTTGGTATTTCTTTTTATTTTAAAACTGTACATTATGTTTTGTTGTTGTAGTTGTTGTTGTTGTTTAATCCTCTGTTGCTACTGCACATTTGATCTTTGTTTCACCCTTCCTTCTCTAAAAACTAGCTCATAAATGCAAATGAAATCTTGTGGAATTGTATGGATTTGAGAACATACAAACCAATGCAGAGAATTAACAAAAAGAGAACCAACACCTGGTATAGCACAGAAAGTTCATGTGTAAGTGCAAAGATCAAAGGCATGGATACAAATGGATAATTCAGAGCTTTTTGATGGTTTGCAATTTGAAACTATTAATTTGGGCATAGGCAGGATACTTTTGCCAGTAAAATAATGTCTTTTGGATTGGAAGAAAAAAGAGAAAGCAGTTTAAGAGTGACAACAAATACATTTGTCAAAAGATAAGGCTGTCATGTCCAGAAATCCCCCAGAGTGCAACCTTCCTCCCAGGGTGGGAACCTTCCTTGTGGGTTCCATTGAAACAAAAAAAAGTAATTATGCTGTTAGAAGAACCTAAAGGTTGTCTTGGTGATATATAAATATAGTAGAGAAAAGAGAGAGAGCAAAACAAGCAGGGGAAATATTCCAGGAATAATGACTAGTGAATGCTACTGCTTTGTTTTGGCTAAACATGAGGAAGTTGATTTATTCCTTTGTTGTATCCTAAGCATACATTATTCCAGTGGTACAAGGTGAAGCTGACTTTTCAGGCTGAATAAGGGGACAGCTTTTAAAGAGAGATGAAGGTGCTATATTTTGCAAATATTGGGACTAAATCTTTTCATAGGGTTATAAAATGCTCTTTAAATTTCATAGAGGAGTAAACTGAGCTTGGCAAACAAAATTTCAAAAGTCCTGATATGCATTACTGAGGCAAGTCCAGTGCCTGTTTTGTGTCAGGAGGAGGGCAGAGATATCAGGGACAGGGAAAAGTGGAAGTGGACACCTTCCACTATCCCAGCTTGCTCCAAGCCCTGTCCAACCTGGCCTTGGACACTTCCAGCGATGGGGCAGCCACAGCTTCTCTGGGCACCCTGTGCCAGGAATTCCTTCCCAATATCCCATCTATCCCTGCCCTCTGGCAGTGGAAAGCCATTCCTTCTTGTCATGGCACTCCAGGACCTTGTAAATAATTTCTCTCCATTTTTCTTGTAGCCCCTGCAGGCATGAAAGGTCACAATCAGGTCACCCCAAAGCTTGTCTTCTCCAGAAGACTGAGCTGAACAAGCCCAGTTCTCCAGTTTACAAGGCCGTGAGGGAAGAAGGACATCAGGAGCCTCCAGACCTGTGAGTCCAAACTCTGCACCTGGAAATCATCCTGCCTGCTGCTGAAGGGCATTGACAGGACAATGTGCCACCCAAATGGGTTCACAGAGGGCCAGTCCTGCTTGACACTGTTTTGACATTGTCCCTCACAGAATCCTTCTGGACCAGTTGTGGGGTGAGCAGGTTCATGATGCACTGAGTGAAGAACTGGTTGAGTGGCAGATGTCAAAGCATTGTAGAGATTTGGGCCACATCTCGCTGGGACCAGTGACCAGCACTGGAGATCTCGAGACAGGGCTGGAAGGCACAGCCAGTGAGAACAGCTAAGGACTCTTGCTTTGTCTGATTTGGAAAAAAGGAGGTTCATGGATCTCTGCAGCTTGCTGGGGGGACATGGAGAGGGAGAGGCTTCTCTCTTCTCCCTGGGATCCAGCCACAAGACCTGGGGAATGTTCCAAAGCTGTGCCAGGGGAGGTTCAGAGTGGACATCAGGAAGCATTTCTGTACTGAGAGGGTGGTCAAACACTGGACAGGCTTCCCAGAGAGGTGGTCAATGCCCCAAATCTGTCGCTGTTCAAGGCATTTGGAAACACCTTTAATAACACAATTTAACTTTTGATCAACCCTGAAGTGCTCAGGCAGAAGGATGATGTTTGCAGGGCCCTTCCATTCTAAATTATTCTATTTGACTTAATTTGATTCTAAAACTTTAGGGGTCTAATCCTATGGTAGATATCTTCTCTAATTCTGGAAATTGTAGTGGAAGAGTGACTAGAAGGAAAATAAAAGAGAAAAGCAAACAGAATTGATGGCAGTTTGTGAACAGCCTCAGGAAGTGCATATTTTAGTATGGGTAAATTCTGTCTGCTTTGCTGGATGTGGATCAATACATTCTGGGCATTAGCAAACAATCACTGTCCTCCATTCTGTTTTCTTTGACACACATTTTTCTATATTTCAAGAGTTCAAGTTAAAAAGAAGTTGTCTGGAATATGGTATAGACTCAACACACAATGGTACTGCTGTTTTAAAAATACTTTTCAAAAACTCTTTTGTTCCATAGTTAAGCCAACAGCAAAACACTTTGCAAAGGTGAATGAAACAGAGCACTTGGTTTTCACTGGCTGCAAGATTCCACCACTGGTGACTTCTTTAGCCACATAAAATGGAGTTTAAGACTGACATGAAGGCAAAGAAAGATGATTAGTGGTGAAAAGGGCTTGGCTGTCAATAAGAATAGAGCATTTAAATAAGTTTTTCAAAGTAAATAATCATAGAAAAATATATTGTCATGGCACATTATTTTGCTTTAGTCTCTCGAGTTTCTCCAGGTCACTGAGGTTTGTGACTGACTCTTAACTCTCTCAAGGCAGGGGAATAAAATGTATCTGATAAAACACAGACACTAAAAGATGATCATGAGGAAAATGCTGTGGCTCAGTGGCCATTGCCATCACTTTACTGATTAGGACAATCTACTACAAAGTCCTGCAGATACTAAGGGTATGTAGAAGGCTAAAGAAAAAATGTCTGGAGAACTACAACCAATTAAATAATTAGCATTTTCCTAATATACAGAGCCAACTATGGTATCTATGGAAGAGGAACTATTCCTTATTATGACATAGGATTCTTTACTAAAAATACCAGCATTTTGTGATATCCTTTTTAACCCCCTTTTCATCTTTCATAGCCCTTTGAGGGGGGCACTGGAAATTTACATCCTCAACTGAGAAGAAAGGAGGGCATGATCTCCTCAGATATTTTATTTCTAAAACAGAAAATGAAAAAAAGGAGTACCTAGGCATTCCAAATGTGTCCACAAACAAGGCTCTTCCATGGTCACACAGGCAGAACAAAACCAAAAAGTTTTATACAGAAAGGTATAAATTTATCAGTTTGGGTTTGGTTTAAATCACCTGAGTTTCACTGCACAGCACAAAATGAACAAGTTCTGGTCCCTTCAGTGCACTGGGCTTGGACATGAAGGAGATAAATCCACACTGAGTCATCCTGGCTCTGAAGAGCCTCTATAGAGAGTTTTCCTTTATAGAAAGTTTTGCTGTAAATGAAATTCCTGCATTGTGGGAGGCTGCTCATGCATTACAGATTGCTTTGAGGAGCACCACACACAGAGTTATTTTCTGTGAGGTTTAAAATTCCTATTTTTCTTTGTACATTTTTTGCTTGACTGACACAGAATATATTGCTGTTGTTGTTGTTCTGATTTCGCCTCCCAAATCAGAATAAGCAAGTGATCTTTTAGTAGCTCACCATCCATAAAATTAACACTTATGTGGTTATAAATGTAATATATACATTTATATTTTATGTGTATTTGTATATATACATATACACACACATGTGTGAACATATATACAGGAGTCCTGCATAATACTGCCTTGATAAATATTGTCTTCTTATAAAGGAAAAAATCCTAAAAATAAGAATGTCCTCAAATTATTCTAACATGTAAAATGGTCTCAGAATCATTCATGTCTGCCATAGAAACTAAAACAGCTGATGCAACAGCTCTGTCCATCAGAATGCCATTAAATCCTGTGGGAATTTCAGCAAAGAAGGAAAAATTAAAAAAAAAAAAAAAAAAGAAAAAGAAAAGGGACATTATTTTTTATGAAGAGAGGGCTAAATATTAAAAAAAAAAAAAAAAAAAAAAAAAAAAACATTTACACCACAAGAGTTTTTCTTAGATGATGTAAAGCCTGGGCTTAGACTTAATCCTAGATCAAGTTCATCATTTTTTCTCTAGTATTTCACAGTTAGAGACTGAAACCTTTCAACAGGAGTTGCCATTAACAGGTGACAGAGCCCCAGTAAGGCATCAGGAACAGTCTGTGAGCTCCAGCACAGAGCTGGAACTAAATCCCAACCTCATGAACATATGCATGAAGCAACAACCAGAAACCCCAAAGTTCTTCCTAAAAATACTGCATGCATCAATAAAATAAAGTAAAATAAAATAAAATAAAATAAAATAAAATAAAATAAAATAAAATAATAAAATAAATGTACAGAAAAAAACAAACTTTGCAGTTTGGAGTAATTTTTTTTTACATATATATAGTGTTATGAGTCTGTTAGAAAAATCTGAATAACTTCCACAAACATCTGCCTAAGATATATGTAATTTACTTAATTGTACCTGCTGAGTTCCTCTCATTAAGGAATTGCAGCTAATAAAGTCTGCCCTTATCTGCTCAAGATGCCAGAGGGTTCCTCATTCTGTTATTCTTCCTGCTAAATTGGGAGAGGGGGACTGTGTCTCCTTTGTGGAATCTTCTGTTGCCGCCAGAATGTTTACAATTTATTCTTAATTAACCACAAAATGATTCTGTAATCAGTGGCAAAGGCCAAAACTGTAGTAAGATTTTTGTGAGTACATTTTTAAATTCGTGCATTGTGGGTTGTTCTCAAGCCTTCTCTGGTTTGCAGAATTGTAAAAAAGCCCATTAATTTTATTGTACTCTTGAAGGAATTATCTATCAAATTATAGACTCACAGAATGCTTTGGGTTTCCCTGGAAGTGTCCAAAGCCAGGCTGGATGGGAATTGTGCCAACCTGGGCCAGTGGAAGGGGATTGGAAAGAGATAAGCATTAAGGACCCTTCCAGCCCAACCAATTTTGGGATTCTGGGATTTTTCAAAGCCTGAAGGGTCTGTTATCTCTTCCTAAATCCATTAGAAATGCCCCAAGTCTGTAGAGAAGTGTTTTACAAAGGGAACCTCATGGTAGGTGTTGGCAGCTCTGATCAAAATGCAGCTGGGAACTGGAAAGCACTGAGAAAAAATAGTGGAGGAAGGACTTTTTCCTTGACATAAATAAGAATTAAAACCCAGAACAGCTCTTTTCATTCTCTGCCTGAAGATCTATGTGCAGTTGATTGACCAGGTTAATACACATGACCTGGAACTGGCTGAAAATAATCCAGGTTGCACTAAAAAACCCCAGTAAGCAGATTTCCTGCTTTTAATAAAAAAAATAAATCATCAGCTGTCTGTGTTAGTGTATATTTGTATGAAAAATATTCAATATTTCCTTCCTAACACATGTTAATAAATTTAGACCAACTCAACCCTTAGTGATGTGTGAAGGTCAATAAAAGCTACAATGATCCCCACTATGGGGACGAAACTGGGATGGTTTATTGAACACTTGATCACAATTTAAGGTTTCAGGGAGACATATGCTAATAGGGAGGAAGGGTTATGGTAATCCAAAGAGAGTTTATTTTAATTTAGGAGTTACACAATTCTAGCTAAGTTACAGAAACAGACACTGATTGTAGTTTCAGGAATTTATGGAGGGAAGAGAGCAAGGGATTACAACATGTCTGATAACTGAGTTCTATCTTATCTCAAGGCAGGAGACAGCTTATATACACAAGCAGAGCAAACACAGACTTCTGTCTTTGGTGATGGAATTTTCTTCATCTCTAAATTTTATGGTATATTTTAACTTGTTTTCTGTGCTTGCTGTATTTGTGTCATCCCTTCTCTACCAAACTGTTGTAAAGAAGCTCTTACCAGGCAGTATTTTCTCTTCCAGAGTTCCAAAGTTGCTTCCTTCCTGCACCAACATCCCCACACAAACTCCATACAGCAGCACAATCACCAGCAGGGAATGTGGAGCCAGATGCAAGAACTTTCAGATCTAAGTATCTCATTTCTATCTTTTTGAATGATTTTTCTTAGCAAGTTCTCCCCAGCATCCAGCTGGTATTGCCAGTGGCTGAGAGAACTGAATTGTCTGTGTATTTAAATGAGAACCATCAGGGGGAAATATTAAAGTGCATACTTGAGACAGATGCCATTATAAGCAAGCTTAATAAAAAAACAAAAGCATATTTTGAAAAAGGAAAAAAAAGAGAGAAATAAAACAAAACAACAAACCAAACAGAAAGGACTAGCACATTAATAAAAAGAATAGCCCTTAGCAAGGGCAAGGTGTCTGATGCA
Organism: Poliocrania exsul; assembly: GCA_035041345.1. Taxonomy (NCBI): domain Eukaryota; kingdom Metazoa; phylum Chordata; class Aves; order Passeriformes; family Thamnophilidae; genus Poliocrania; species Poliocrania exsul. The sequence continues at coordinate 25,237,479 of JAWWLZ010000004.1, read as the reverse complement.
ACTCAATAACGATATTCATGGGGTGTTTAATGAGCCCTATGTTATTGTGATATAAGGAAAAAAAGTACAGAAGTGTTAAATGGAGCTTGAGGCTGTTTTGCAGATTTCTCAGAGCTTCAATTATTGGGAGCCAGGAGAGCTGGGAGGAGGGACAGCTAAAGAGAAAAGTTTAAACATTAATTGTGGCATTTAAAACAAAGTCAGCTGCAAAATATCCTTCATCTTGCACTGGGTTGGTTGCTGAGCAGCTTGTTTTCTGCAGTTACATTTCTAAAACCTCTCCCAAAGTGACAGGAATGCCATCCTTGGAAACCAAGGGATATTGGAGATGACATTTCCTGGGTTACTCCTCAGTGTGACCTGCAGTCACTGCCAGGCTCCAACATTCTGGGTAGGGGCAGAGCCACCCTGAGCAGTGCAGTGCCCAGAGACAGCATTCCCATGTTGTGCCCAGAGACAACATTCCCATCCCACAGGAAACCACATCCTGAGTTGGAAGGGATCTACAAGGATCATGGCATTGCAACTGCCTTTCCCAGTTACAGGCAGAGAAACAGGGTTGGTCATGGTTGACAGGGCTGGTCAGGGACGACAGGGCTGTGCTTTGCTCCTGAAGCACAGGGAGCCTCACCGGCTTAATTCACAGAATCCCAGAATCCCAGAATATGCTCTGAGCTGGAAGGAACCCCCAAGGACCATCCAGTCCAACTCCTGGCCCTGCACAGGACCATCCCCAAGAGTCACACCCTGTGCTCCAGAGCACCATCCAAACACTCCTGGAGCTCTGTCAGCCTTGGGGCTGTGCCCACTGCCCTGGGGAGCCTGGTCAGTCCCCACCACCCTCTGGGGGCAGAGCCTTTTGCTGAGATCCAACCTGCCCCTGCCCTGACACAGCTCCAG
>JAWWLZ010000004.1:25221824-25233794 GCA_035041345.1 Poliocrania exsul | reverse complement strand
TGGAAAAACATGCATTTATTAGAAACTGCTCAATGAGTCTTCAGTGAAGGTTAACCCTGACTTTGGGGAGAGTTGGGACTCACAGGCACAGCCTGAGCCCAAGGAACTGCCCAGTAACTGCAAGTGATATTTTCCTGATTGTTCAGAATGAAATGCAGAGAGATCAAAAGGGTTTGCCAAGACAAAACCAAACAGCCGCCTAAAAGCAAAGGCTTAAAGAGCCCTAAAGGTCTGAGAAGAGCACACAGAGCACCCCAAGGTGGGAAAGCTCAGGAACAGTGTGCACCCCCACATCTGTTATTTACACTCCTCACCTTGGAAGTTTTATCTTCCAAAATACCTATGGATTTTTTTTAAAAGTAAAGCAAGAACATTCAGATCAACATTAGAGGACAAGGAGAAAATTAGTTTCAGAAATTAGATCCTTCTAAGAGTTCTGGACCAAGACAATTTTTAATCAACTAAATATTTTCATTTGACATGTAATTAAATGCTGTGTTTCATTTTAGACCTAATTAACTTTTTTAAAATCAATTAAAAATGAAAACACTACTTTAAAATGAAAGGGCATGTTTCATTTAGAAAATGCTGAAACATTTCACATAAACCCCCTCTGTTCCCATATGAAATTAATGACTGTCTTTTATCTGTGTTTATTGATAGCTTTGTGAGTGTAAAATAAACATTTCAATGATCTTAATAATCTTCAGAACATTGTGCCCACCTCTATACAGGGTGTCTCTAACTCCTCTCAAGAAGTTTGTGTTGCCTCTGCCAAATTGTCAGAAGTTCTGTCACCATTCCCTGGGGCTACAGATACAAACAACAGTGCTTTGAAATTACTTATAGCCGAGACAATATTTGGAAAATAAACCTAAGCCAATGCAAGCATAAAAGGTAGGGGTTTTTTTGCCACATTTATTTCCAAGAGGAAGCTGAATGTAAATACCCAATTCTGAAGGCTCATGCCAGGGACCTGGAAGTGCACAAATACATTGGGAGCTTATCAGTGCAGCCAAGGATCAGAGCAGTTTTCAGCAAGCTGAAAGCTGATGGTAAGTCCTGTCTGCACTTTGAAATTGCAGCATTAGAACCTGAGTCAGATTTGATCACCTTCTGGGTAAATATTTGTAGCGCAGTGCTAGGACAAGATATGCAGAAAAATGATGTGGAAGTTTTAAAATGCTGTTTGCAGAAGATGTAGCAGCACTTCCACGTGCCCCACTCCTCCTCCTCCTCCTCTCCAAACAACCCAACCAAACCCAACACAAATACACAAAGGGCATGGATCAAACACACAGTGATCTGTTGTTAAAATCAATGGAGATTTGTTGCTGCAGAGCAGCTCTGGGAGAAGGGCCTGGAGGTCCTGGGGGACAACCAGCTGTCCCTGCCCAGCCGTGTGTCCTGGGGCCAGGGAGGGCAATGGGATCCTGGGGGCATCAGGGGGAGCACTGGCAGCAGGGCAAGAGGGGATCCTGTCCCTGTGCCCAGCCCTGGCAGGCACATCTGCAGGGCTGTGCCAGCTCTGGCTCCTCACCCAGCAGGACATGGAGCTCCTGCAGCGGGGCCAGCACAGGCTGTGCAGGTGCTGAATGGCCTGGAGCAGCTCTGGGAGCAGCAAAGGCTGAGGGAACTGGGGCTGGGCAGCCTCCAGAGCAGTCCCTGAGAGAGAGGGACCTCCCCATGGCAGGCAGTGCCTGCAGGGAGGGGGCAGAGCAGGACCAGGCTCTGCTTGGGGGCCCAGCAATGGCACCAGAGCAATGGGCAGGAACTGATGCCCAGCAAGTCCCACCTGGACATGGGGAAGAACTTCTTTGCTGGGCAGTGACCCAGCACTGACCAGGCTGCCCAGAGAGGGGGTGCAGTCTCCTGCCTGGGGATATTCCAGCCCCATGAGGGCACAATGCTGTGCCATGTGCTCTGGGATGGCCCTGCTGGAGCAGGAGGTGGCACCAGATGCCCCACTGTGAGCCCTTCCAGCCTGACTCATTCTGGGATTACTTTTCCCAAGCCTTCCATGAAGGTTGTATCATCTCATACCAATCCCATGATGATATACTAAGCTCTGGTTAGCACTAATTTTTTTTTTATTTCTTTGTTACATCATTACATAAACTTACCTTGGTGTGAAAATAATCTGGAATCCTCCTATTAAATAATAATTCATATGAAATATTAAATAAATATGTAATAATTACAATAATCAAGAATGCTACTAAATAATCAGGAGTCCTGCTTTTGTTCTGGCCCACACTCTTGAATGAGAAAGCACCTATGAATTTGGAAAGTCTTAGATGTCATATGTCAACCCATTCCTTGTCTAAAGAGAATTTGTAAAAAAAAAAGAAAAAAAAAGATAAGAAAATTAAGGATAATGAACTTGTGTTTATTTGGCACTGTAGGGAATCAGTCATTTATACCACCAGCCCCTCTGGCATAGAGTACAAGAGAGGCTGCTAATTAGCAGTGGTTGGTTATTAATCACACTTGTTCCTTCTCCATTCACTCCATGAAGTGCTTGCTCTACAAGTGCTCTCCTTGCTTGGAGAAGAACAGCTGTGTCTGTTCCTGGGTATTCAAACAGACAGATGTTGGAGGAACTGCAATTTTCATACATTTTTCTGAAAAATAAAAAGGTCTTTTTTTACAGTCTCAATCTCAAGACTAATATTTCTTAAGGTGAATCCTCTGCTCCAGCACTGAAAATAAAGCACTTGAGCATTCCCAAGTATAGCACTTTATAAATTAATTACAGGTGAAATTTGAGGATTGTACATGGAACAACAGAGATAAAATTAAAATTGACTCTACACTCATGGGAGTCAGTCCCTGGAATTGTTCAAAACTCAAGCAGATGTGGCACTTTGTGGTGCAGTTCAGTGGACATGGTGATGCTGATGATCTTGGGGTCTTTCCCAGCCTTCATGATTCCATGATTGTATGATTCTGTAATCTGTGGGTGGTGAATCCACAGCTTCTCTGGGCAACCAATGTTTGATTCTCTGTGCCAGTGTTTGATTCCTGGCATGGTAACAGATACATAAATAAAAAGTATTTCTTTTGTTCAAATGGATCAGGTTGGGAGGTCCTCCTTGAACTTCTGACAATGTTCTGCTGTTTGAAAACTGTTCAAGGTTAACATAATAATAGGAAGAAATGTCACATGTGTTGGTGTTGTCCTTTCCACACACGAGGAACAACTTGTATCCCAGTTCCTCAACACTGTGGGCAAGGTGATATTGGAGGGGCAGGCTGGTGTTTTCCCCTTGCCAGGCCATTTCCACCTTCAGGTGACTTCCAAAACACTTGGCAACATTAGGAAATGTACAGGAGCCTCATTTTATCCATTTTTGAAAAGCATGAAATGATTATGAGTCCACAGACACAGAGCTCGACAGGTCAGGACAAGAACCAAAGAACAGTCAATTCCTACTTTGTTAATAATCTGAAGAAAATAACACCTGCCAAACTGTGAGGTTATTGCCTGTTCTGTGTAGTGTTATTGACCTCATTAAACTCAGAGACAGCAAATGATAACTGTCTATGGAAATTGTAATTTTTCAATGTGTTATCTCCTTTCTTCTTCAGATTAAGTATTGCCTTATTTAATACAATATAATTGCTTGGAACAGTTTCTGTCAGCTTTCATTGGATGGACATGTTACTGCTGAGTGCCAATATAACTCCTAATTCTCAAACTAAGGATTAGATCAGTTATTAGAATTGATAGCAGAGGTGAGTTTGCCTCACAGGAACAAAAAACACAGCTGGAAGTTGGTGGGAATGTGGCACACATTGCCTTGTTAACCCTGCCATGGTGTTGTTATGCTAAACTCAAGAAAAACAAACAAACAAAAAACCAAAAAAGCTCTTAAGGGCTTTGGAAAAATTATGGAGTAAAAATTAAAGTTATGGTTCTCTTAATTTATCTGTTCTTTGTTTGTTTGTTTGTTTTTCTGAAGGAAGACATACCCATTATTTTCCACCCTCTGTTTTCAAAAAGAACTCAAATTCATTGGCAAGTCTTTCCAGTACACTGTAAAGTTTGTTAACACATCCCTGACCTTCCTTAAGGAAATCTGTTCAGCCTTTCAGCACGCATTTATTTTCTTTTGATTCAGACCCACCTGCTCATCCAGTAAAACATGAGAACAATTCTTAGAAGTTTAGTCCTTTCAAGATTTTGCCTGGCACAGATCTGTCCCTCAGCTGGGGGATGCTGGTTAAGCCACTCATTGAAGAATTCTTTGACCTTTTACAGAAGGGAACTTCAAAACCACCACCATCTGCCACATAAAAATCTAAATCACAACGTACTGGGGGGAAAAAAAAACCAAAATAAATGGGTAATGAGGTCTCAAAAATGTTAAATAGAAGGGTTGATTTGCAACTGACCTGGAATTTGCTTGATTTGAATATCACATGATTGTCAAGAACACAGTCATGACTTCTTGATCCTAGGATGTGCTTGAGGGTGACTGGACAGCTCTGGAGGTCAGGTCACTGCCCAGCTGATGGTGGAAACTCTTCTGCTTTCTACAACCATGCAGCAATTTTGGAAGACTGACAGGTGCTTGTGAGAGACAGGACTCACCTGACACAGCCTGGCCCATCTAGAAAGGAGACCTTTAAACTCAGAGCTGGGAAATCAGCCTAACTCACTGCTTGCTCCTTTGGAGTGTCCTTCTTGGAGCATGAGGAGCAAAGAGGGGGAATTGGATATCTCTATGCAGTTCTAGGACTACAGTCTCCTTGGGAAAATCAGAGGGTGGTGGGAGCACTGCACAGGGTAGAGAAAGGTCTATGGGGAAGGGCAGAGCAGGAGAGCAGGGGGAAGTGTGGAGCTCTGTCTTGGAACAGCTCAGAGTCAGAAACAGAGGACAGACCAGCATGGGTGATATTAAGTGTCCAAGGCCAGGTTGGATGGGGCTTGGAGCAACCTGGGCTAGTGGAAGGTGTCCCTGCCCATGGCAGGGGGTGGAAGGAGTTGGGCTTTGAGGTCCCTTCCAGCCCAAACCATTCTGTGATTCTCTGATTCCATGATTGTGGTGACATTGCTGCAGACCACTGGATTGGGAAGAAATAGATGAACTTCTTCTGTTTGCAGGAATTCCAACAGGAATTTCATGAAATTGAACAGAGGGAAAGGCTGAGTTCTGCCACTGCGGAGGAACAAAACCATGCCCTAGTCCATGCTGGGGCTACATGGCTGGAAGTGCTTTGTGGAGAAAGGACCTGGAGGTCCTGTTGAACACCAAAACTAAACATGGACCAGCAACATGCCCAAAGCAAGCCAAGAGCCTTCTGAGCTATGTTGGAAAAGCATAGCCAGAAGGTCAAGGGAAGGGTTCTTTCCACTTCCCACAGCAGCAGAAGGCACAGCTGGAGTGATGTGTCCAGTGCTGGGCTCTGAAGAGGAGAGGGACATGGACTTACCAGGGTGAGTCCAGCAAAGGGCTTTATTTGATGATGCTCTAAGGAAGGGGAGTTGGACTAGACAACCTCCAGATGTCTTTTCCAACCTCAATTATTCTATGGCTCAGATATTCCATAATGTTATTCTCCTTTAAGAACAGTGGAAGGTGTCCCTGCCCAAGGCAGGGGGTGGAACTAGATGATCTCCAAGGTCACTTCCAACCCAAACCATTCTGGGATTCCCTGATCAAAGTACTTTCCATAGTAATAATTGATGTGGAAAAAAAGCCCTGAATGTGCAAAATCCTGTTAGGTGCAACATCAAGCACTTTCTCCTAAAAAGCTATAAAATGCCTGATAATAACCTTTGCAAGCTAAAAGCATGTGAATGTTTTAAATATTTTGATGAAAGCATCTGTGAGTGTTCAATGCTTCCATTATAGCAATTCTCTCAAATCTAGTAAGGGGAAAGAATTACAATGAAATAAGCATCAAAGTGAGTGTGAAAATAGGAGCACTTTGACAACAGATGTTCTCTCAAGGGTGAGAGCTGCTGGTCCACAAACCATTAAATCAATGAAACTTCGAAGTGAGGTTTAGGAGTGGCATCAATGAAGTGGTGGGTGCACCTGCAGAACATCTTCTGCATTCATCTCAGTGATGGCAGGACATCCATCACTTCAGAGTCTTTTCACCAACAAATTGCATAAAGTTCTTTGCATTCTCCAGCCCCCATTACTGTACCAATAGCTCATTTCTCTTTCAGATAATTTATGTTGCTCCTCTTTAGCATGTGCTGCCGAGCCGTAATTCACACATTTTGCTACTATAAAAACAACAATGTGCAGGCAAGTCTGGCACTTCTTTCTGGAGGCAGCAAGACTGGGGCCAAATCTGAATTTATGGTGGTAAAAACTTTATATTCTAGTGCCAAATCCTTCAAAAGTCTTGCCTTTGGTCAGCTATCAGAAATTCCGGTTGTTAGAGTATTATGGTTTTTTTTTTAAATAAACATTTAGTCATCACAATTAATATGGTGAATGCCTGATCCAAAACTATAGGGAATTAATGTATGGCAATAAATCAAAAAGATGAGTCAAGTCTTTCCCTCCAGAGAGTTACAATATCATTAAAGGAATCTGAAAGTGAAAAATGTATAAAAATGTATAAATAGTCATAAAAACACTTTGGTCCAAGATAGAATTAATTTTAATTTACAAGAATAGAAAAGTTTTCTGATTTATTTTAACCCTGCTGTTTTCTGACTGCTTCTCTCACACAGAGGAGGGACATTATTTACCTGAACAAGCAGAGCAAGGTGGATGAAGCAATTGGAGTGCAGTTCTTGTGGTGTGGAGATTATAAAAAACAGAATATTGCATAATTTATACAAACCTTCATAGATACTCTTGCAAACCTGTGAGACTCAACTGTAGACTCAGCTCCAGCATATTTAAGACCATTCCTTGTGGATGTTCCTTGGTTAACTCTGCCCTTAGAATATCTCCTGCCTCAAATACAGAACAGAAACCATCTAATCATCCATATTTGAGGGAAAAAAAATCCCAGATCATGATTGCATCCCTCTGGAAGCCTATTCCTTCATCTTCCAACTGGTTATTCCCTCTCAGATGAGTTTGGGGCAGCAGGAAGAAAGGGAGACTGGCTCAGCAAGGCTGCTCCTTCCTCTTTCTGTGTATAACGATGGCAGCTGTTCTCCCAGCAATTAATCCCTGCCCCCTTAAGCAATTAAGGAATGATCCTACATTTATATCCCACTGAAGTAAACTGGGATCCTTCTTTTTATTCCAGCTGTGTGGGATCTGGCCTTTCTTTCCTTTCTCCACACCCCCATGGAAGAAAGTGTAGGGTTAGCACAGGACTGGGATGTGTTTTACCTGCTGGAGAAAGGCCACATGGAATTGCCAAAGGATATTCATGTGCACAGAGAGAAGTTCTCAGGTGATGTGAAAGGGAAGGGAAAATTCCTAGTGAAAGTCCTGGCTTAAACCAAAAAATCAAGGGTGTTCTGTTAACAATGATGGTAAAGGGTAATTAGGGTTGGGGGGGGGGGTTGGGGAGACAATTTTTAAATGTTAATAATTCAAAATTCTGCAAACATACCTACCAGGAATAGTTATTTGTCCAGGTTGTGGACTTTCCATCCCTGGAACTGTCCCAGGCAAGGCTGGACAGGGCTTGGAGCAATCTGGGCTGGTGGGAGGTGTCCCTGCCCATGGCAGGGGTGTGGGATAAGATGAGCTTTAAGGTCCCTTCCAACCCAAAGTATTCCATTATTCTATTATTTATCTACTTTCTTTTCCAGTCAGTAGAGTCAAAAACAGTGAGCAAAGCAAAAGAAAGCGAGTAAATTCATGCAACTGCTCAGATCTATCACAAAAAGTATATAACCTATTCGTGGCTGCCAAGCACTTGCAGTGAAAGGAAGACAAATCACTTCTTAATCCCTATAACCTTTTCAGGAACAATCAGGGACTGTCAAAGGAGCTGCAATTATTTACAAATCGGAGGGTCTTTCTCCTTCCAGCAATAAAATTAATGTAACAACCCTAAGTGCTATTTCACTTTGATTGTCTTTGCCACTTTTACACGTTCCCCTCAAATAAAATGTTCAGTTAAGCAGAAAAATTCAAATGTGAAAATGATGCAGTGTCAGTGAAAGGTCTTTTGCACATATTTCTCCCTCTCTATTTTCAAACAACAAACCAGCAGCAATACCTGCTACCAGTTTCCCTTCTTTGGAATATTGACATCAATAGTTCTGTGAGGGGTTGTCCTTGTCTGGCTCTTGGATGCTCAGGGAATTCTCTGCTCTCCCCACTCCCAACACCTCAACACCCAACCCCCAAACCCACAGAAAGATCTGCCCATATTTGAGAGAATATTTCAAGTTCTAGGTGGCTTGGAGGACCATCAAACTTTGCCTGCAAAACATATTAAATGATAACTTGTTTTTTGTTTGCCATTGTTTGTACCGGCAATCTTTAATTTAAAAATAATTATGAGAACATTAAGCAAAATGGAACTTTTCAGGTTCACAAAAATTAAAAATTACACTATAATTTTTATTGTATGTTTTATTATTACTAAATAAAAAGTAATGCATCCCTGAAGTCTTACTGAAAGTCTTGAAGTGGCGTCTCATTATGGAAAATGCCCATGTCTACTGATTTATCCATTTCTTTTCTACTGGAATAGGTAAGTTTTCTGTTTAATTTGTATTAGTGATAATTTTCCCATTAAAATCTAAGTTAAGCAAAGAATAAAAAGAGTCTCATGTGTTTTGGTATATTAAACAGGGTTTTACCTTTGTCCAAGATGTGTCAGATCAGCACAGTTTTACATAAGCAAGTTTTAATTACCTGAAATGCAAAATTAATAGTTTCCCTGGTTTTAGAAAGGGCTTTCCACCTGATTTAAACAAACACTTATTTATTTAGATCAAAGAAAGCAATTAAAGGTATTTGGACAAATTTTAATTACACAAAACATATTTGTTTTTTCTAACCCAAAGCCAATTCTATTGAGTGTTGTTTAAAAATGCATTATTCTCATTCAGGGAGTATATTAATCCTATAAGTTCTTGAAAAGCTTAAAAAAAATACTTTTCACTTTGTTTTCTAACTCTCAGTTTGAATTGGACACCCTTAACCAACTGTCACCCTGGCATAAATTTAGGGCTTGGAAATCCCCTGAGCTTGATGTGTTTTATCCAAAAGGGATATTTCCCAGAGGGGTTGGAACGAGATGACCTTGAAGGTCCCTTCCAACCCCAACTGTTCTACGATTTTATGACTTTTCATCCGTTACTTGGTTCAGGTTCTCCTTGAACCCTCGTGTGACATCCTGTGGCAGGAGTTCCAGCCCTTCCATGGCATTGCCTGTTTCCCACACTCTGTACCATGGGTGGCACCAACACTGCCACCTCACGTGCCAGCCCTCAGTCCAACCCTCTCGTTCTTCTCCCCACTGAGCTGGAACATTTCCAAGGAAGGTGACAAACTAGGTGAGCTTGGGCTTTTTTTAGTCCTGGTTTTTGGCCATGCTGGACATGGTGCTGTAGGCAGTGGAATTTCCACCACAGCTTCCACACATCCCTGAGGAAGAAGGAAATCAGACACCAGGGCATGCAGACCCTTAGCTGGCTGTCAATAGTGCAAATAAAATACACTTTTACTCCACTGAAAGTGGATTAGGCTCTGAGCCACCACATTCCCAGCAGGCTACAAAGGCATCTAAAAGCTTTGGTGTAATCCAAGCAGGAAGCAAGAAACCCACCAAGATATTATTTAAATGTTTAAAAAATCCAATAAAATTACAAGCAGAAATATGCAATATCACAATTGCACAGTTAATATTTCCATGCATTTTGCAACACTGGAGCAGGTTCTATGGTCCAATTAACAATCTACTCCCAGCTCAATCTTAAAACAGCCAACTTGAGGCTTCTCAGTCAGATGTGAAAAGCAAGTTTCTGTCCAGCACTGTAAGGGGGGACTTCAGCAGAGTTGCTAGTTGACCCTCTGAATCCTGTCTTGTTTCCCTCCTGCCTCTTGGAGTCCTTCCTCTAACTGACTTTCCCTAATTGGGATGCCACCTCTTTCCTCTGGTGAATTTACCTCCTACCTGTCATCCACAAAAGGCATCACCCAATTTTCCTGTCTTTCTTAAGTGCTTCTTGTGTTCACTGCCATTCAAGACACAGCCCTGCTCAGCCCATGAGTTGAACCAGCAGAAAAAAAAAAAGACTTTAAGTACAAAAAAAAGCCTGGGTACTGGGAAAAAAAAAAGCTTTCCTGAAAGAGTAATTAGCATGGAAAGGGCTGCCCAGGGAAGTGATGGAGCCACCAGCCCTGGAGATGTTCAAAACCCAAGCAGCTGAGGAGCTCTGCAAGATCATTTAGTGACCATGATTAAAGGTTAGGCTTGACGACCTTGGAGGCCATTTCCAACCTTAATGATTCTGTGATTCTGTATTTCTGCACAAGATACTTAAGCCCCTGATTACAGCAATGAACTCACAGCAGTGCAAAGTGACAACATTTCCACAGGGCCAATTCCAGGGCAAGGATAAAACCTTTAATTTCTCCGTGCTTGGGGTTGTTCAGTGGTCCAAGATTTGCTCAGCTCCATCACTGATGTCAGTGGCACTTTATTCAGGGTCAAGCTCTAATTTCCCTAGGAATGTTGATTTATATTTTTCCCTGTGATCTTGTAGTTGATGGAGCAACATAAGGCATGAAATGCTACTTGATAGGAGTAAAGGTCAAGAATCAACCAGAGGGGTTGGAACCAGATGATCTTTAGGGTGCCTTGCAATGCAAACTACTCTGTGTTTCTGTGATTAGATGTATGTGCATAATAATAAAGCATCTTCAAGCAAAAGTGACCCAGAAAGGCTAAGTATAGAAAGTAATTTAATAAAAAACAAGTCACAAAGGAACAACCAACCAAACAACTGCAATCTGTTTCATACCCTGCCAGCAGGAATTGTCTCTTCAGTGTTTTTCTATTTTCAGTACTTGTACACGACATAGTTTGGGTGTTTTTTCCCTTCACTTCTGTAGATTTTAATCTAAATTAGTGTGAAACTAATGGATGAACTAGAAAACCTCTGTTAGGAAGAGAGAAATAGCTGTAACACCTTCCTATTTACCAGGAGCAGCCAGCTTGTTATTGAGGAGTGAATTGGCTATTATGCTGTTCTGGCAAACATAAAGAGGCATTTCAAAGGTATCACACCAGCTGCCCCCAGAAATCCAACACCACGCAGCACTTTTGCAGCTGCTGTTGTACATCTGTTTGCAGCAGCTCCTTTAGCACCTTCTCCTGCTGAAGTAACGACATGAAGAGACAGAAATGGAGCATTAGTGGCAGGCAGAGTTCATCCTTCTGCTGCTGGGTAAGACACTGGCAATGAGAAGTGAGACACCAAAACATCCCAGTCTGAGCTGAAGAGACCATTAATATAATGTGTTCCTGCAAACTGTGAGAAATGAAGTTGCTGTGTTAGGATTAAAAATAAAAAAAAAATCTTCTCCATGCAGAGAAAAAAGCTGTTTTACGTTAGAATTGTTTTATGGTATTGCTCCTTTTTATTTTTAGTATCTGTGGTTAAGTAAAGAATAAAGATACTTCTGTGAAGGAAAATTAAACTGCAGTCTAAACAAATCCCCATCACTTTCTAGTTCCTCTGGTAGTTATGTCCCAAGGAAAGCATCATGATTAGAGAGTAATTTATACAGGAAAACATGAAAAGATCTTTTGTGTCAATTCTGCTGTAAGAAAGATTCCCAATAAGGAGGGTTAATAGAAAGTTTAAGTAAAAATCATATATGTCTCTCAAATACTGCTGGAAGAATAGTGTTGATCATGTCAAAGGACATTAGTTAATATTTCTGCTCAAATGGGCAGTAACAGTTCACAGAATCCCAGAACATTCTGAACTGGAAGGGACCCACAAGGACCATCCAGTCCAACACCTGACCCTGCACAGGACCATCCCCAAGAGTCACATCCTGTGCCCCAGAG
>JAWWLZ010000004.1:25190867-25202924 GCA_035041345.1 Poliocrania exsul | reverse complement strand
CCAATGACTAGTGAGACCCAAAGGCTAAAGGCAAACCATAGAAAGAATAGACAACATTATATTTTGGGGTGATTTTGGCAACATATTCATAAGTGTTTGGGATATTTAGTAACACTATTTTTAATAGATTCACACATTTAATTAGAGTTGAAAGCTATATCCAAGTCATGCACTGGATGAGTAAAGAGATATTGCACTCTGAGGTATTTTTATGGTACAAACAGGATACATAACTTAGCTATTAACAAATTGAATGTATAAGAAGATGAGTAAGTTTAGTACATGAAGGTACAAGCTAAGAAAGAAAGAAGCAAAATGTTATTCATCAAAGTGATCCAAAATGCTTGGAAATTAATTTAGTATGTCAAGTTTGCATAGGTTGGACTCTTGCTCTGTACAGGGGACAAAATATTCTATGTGTATATGTCTCTGTGTGCACACACTGGTGTCTGCACATCTCACAGATTTTCCATTAGGCAAACCAGATGCACAAGTTAATTTTTACATGTTTACAAGAATCCTACAGAATAAAATCTTACCACACAGCAGGAGCTCTTTTAAATACACATTCTCAGAGGCATGCACGGGTAATTTTAGGCAGAAACATTAAACCTTCCTTTGGAAACAGAATTAGTAATTAGTAGGAAACAGTGAAGACTGAGATTCTTTATATCTTTCTACTCAAAGTCCATTAACAGCTTAAGCTTATTTTCTAAATTCAAAGTAGTGCAAATATTTCAATAAGCAATGGAGGCTGAATGCATTAAAGTAGGATGGCATCTGTTTTCTACAAATCTTAATGAATACAGTTAACCTAAGGGAAAAAAAATAAAAGGAAGAAAAAAGGGAAGCAAACTTGCTGCATTCTGTCTTTTCCAATTAATGTAACTGCAGAAGATAATGATTTGTGTTTTTATACAGGAACTTAGGTGAGTGATTATTATGAACAACTCCCTGACTGCAAATGTTGTGCAACAACCTGCACTGAGCAGCACTGGCTTGAATCAAGTCCTCAATTTTTACGCCACTGATTTCTCTAACGCATGTACTGATTTTCAAAATCAGGCTCAACCTCCACTCTGTTAGTCCTAAAGAACCCTGACAAGAAGACAGGAATAATTTTGGCAATAGCATCCACCAGGTTGTCCATTTAATATTCCAGAAGTTCTCCAGGCCATTTAAGCCTTTGGCAATAGTCAGGGAAAAATGTCCCTGTCAGTGGCTCAGCACATGAGAAAACATCATATTTGTAACCAAAGAACAAACCACAGGCTATTTTTTCTGCCTATGATAAATTCAAAATAATAGTAAAAGTGAAAACCTGAAAATTATCATTCCAAATTGACTCTGAATCTGAGTTAAGGTCACTCTTTAGGAGTTTTTTAATGTGGGGAGTTTTTTAGATTTTTTTTCCACTTTCCTTATAGGAAGGAAGAATTAAGGACTTTGTCTTTAAACAATCTTGTTCTGAGTTTTCTCAGAAAGTACAAGATCTCCTTGGCTTCTCAGCTTGTCCTGCAAACACAGGGGAGCTGGGAAGGGGCACGAGGAGCTGCCAGTCAGGACAAGTGACCCCAGCTGAGCCCAGGGATATTCCTTCCCATTGGGCACATGCTCCAAAGCAAACTCTTACACTGAATTTCTTTAACATGCTGTATGGTCAAACTGGCCAAAACACTCGGTGTATTTTCTTTTTCTTTTTTTTTTCTTTTTTTTTTTTTTACTCATTCATGAAGTTGTTGTCACTTTTAGGTAGAGCCTAATCTGGAATGAAACAATTTGTATTTCCAGTACAAAATTTCCAGTTTGCCTTTGCTTTACTGGCACAGCTGCAACAGAGGTTTGAAGAACAGCAGTGTCTAAAAGCTGTTTCTACCAAACAATTTCCACCCTTTCACTCCTGTAACTTCACTGGCACCAGTTCAAATGCTTTCCCTCATTTTGGATGTGGCATAAAACACAGAGTACAAAAGTGAGCTTGGATTAAGGGATCAGTGTGTATAGCCCAGAAGTCCAAAGTATTTTAATTTCTTTTTTTCTTTTTATACAATTAATGTTTAATAAAAGAAGTCAATAAACAAATCAAGCAATAAAGGATGTCAGCAAGTTCTACTGTGGAGAATTTTCCATTCCCTCTGACTGTCACACTTGTTTAAATATAAATATTATTGGTTACATAACCAGGTGGAAACTGATTTTTTTGTTTATTTTTTGGGGGGGTTTGGCTATCCAGATCTCTGGAATTGCTTTCGCACATGGTCCTTGCCTGATTTTAATCAGTGTAACAGAAACATATTGATAATTTTTAAATTTTTTTTTATCTCTTTTCTTTATTGGTGACAGACTAATTTTGGAAAGCACAGGAGTAAAGGAACCAGCAATTTCTGAGCCACCACTGCTTTAAACTTTGAATTGAAAGGACTTGAACTCCTTTGAATTGAAAGCACTTTTTTTGTCCTGGTTCAAAGAGTATCTGGAGAGCATGACTTACTTCTCTGGCCCTTGGCTCTCACTAATCCTTTCAGCAGGATGACCAAGAAGGCTGACAGCTAATCAATTATTTACTTAGTCCTTAACTTGTTGTGCTCTGAGGACTTTAGCACATCAATCAGTGAAAAATGATGCACTCCCAGCTCCCAGTTACCCATCTCCAACTCCCCAACCTCCAGTTCATGCAGTGCCCTGGTCACACATCTGAGGGCTTTTTAAGGGGAAAAAAGGGGTTTATGAGACTGAATATATTTAAGTGTGAAAACAGGACAGGTTTTACCTTGTAATACATACTTTTTTCCCATCTTCCTTTGTCTCATGTCTTTCTTCTGTGGTTGTGGAAATGAATTAAAGCAATTAACTCAGTCCTGTAATATATAAGTAGCAAATTTGCATCATAGGTGTCCAGGCTGAGCCCCTCTACCTTTCAGGGTTTCTTTTATTCCTGTATTTCAGACTGGAGTAATGTGCTAAATAATATAGTTAAAAAGTAGAAAAAGCTTTTCTTAAACACACGTTTAACATCTGTATTTACTCTAAACAAAACTGTCTGTATTTGCTCTGAATGTGCAAACAAACAACTTTAGTTTTCAGTCATCTAAGGTATTAGACATGTACTTAATTGAAGCATTAATTAGGTGGGGGTTATACAGGTTTAAAATTGGCCCCAGTCTGACAACACAGTCACCTACAATGTGTATGTACCAGCTATAGAATATACCACAATATTTTGGGAAGTATTCTTAAGAAAGTTAATTAACTATATATATATATATATATATATATATAAAAATATATATATATATATATATTACAAAAGGTGCAGCAATAAGATAATTACAAAATTTAATAGTTTATAGTTATCTCAGTGCAATTTAAGAACCTCCTGGGGGGTGTTATACAAGTTTCTAAAGCTTTATAGTTCTTATTTCAAATGACTGTTGGTATTTTAGATGTGCTTATTGTCCCTTTTCTCTTTGAAGTGAACTGGGATTCTGTGAGGTGCAAGGAGGGTGTTTGGAAAACTCTGTGTACAGAGTTTGCACAGTTCTCTCTGCACCAGAATTGTCTGTTAATCAATATAATGTGTATTTGTTCAAGTGATTCTTCAAGGAGAATTGTTTGAGTGATGTTGGGGCCAATGGGGCTTTGCATCCTTCCGTCCTGCTGGAGGATAACTTCTCAAGCCAGGGGATAGACAGCTGTCCTGTTGGATCTGAGGGTCACCAACACAACTGGGAACACCAAGATCAGGGGCAGCCTGGGCTGAATGAGCAGGCACTGGTGGAGCTCACAGTCCTGAGGAACATGGGCCAGGTAAGGAGCAAAGCCAGGCCCCTGAACTTCAGGAAAGCAAATTCCAGGTCTCCAAGGAGATAATCTACAGGAGACTGCACTCAGGGACAAGGGAGAGGAACGGAGCTGGCAGATCTTTGGGGAAATCTTTCATGGAGTGCAAGAGCCAGTGATGCCCAGGGGCAAGAAATCAGGCAAGGAAGATAGGACATGGCTGAGTAGGGACCTGCTGGTCAGGCTAAAGGGACAGGAGCAAAAGCACAGGCAGTGGGAACAAGGACAGCAAGCTGGGCAGAGTCCAGAGATGAAGGTGGCTTGTATAGGGAGGGGACAGGAAGGACAGGGCAAAGCTGGGACTGAACCTGGCAGGGGACACAAGGAATAACAGGAAAGGCTTCTCCAGGTCTGTCAGCCAGAAAAGGGAGGTCAGAGAAGGTGCTACACCCCAACAACCAGCCCTGGGGAACTTGTGGCCATGGCTGAGGAAGAGGCTGAGGCACCCAACAACTCTTTGCCTCCGTCTTCAATGACAACCCCCTGGAGTGGAGGGACAGCAGGGTGGGGACTGGGGGCGCAAAGTCCCTCTCACTGTAAGTAAAGTTGAAATTCATGACCTGAGGAACCTGAAGATACATCAGTGTGTGAGACCCACTGAGATGCACTCCAGAGTCCTGAAGGGAATTCTTTACTATCTCTCATCATCAATACAAACCATCTCCTGACCATGGAGGACACGATCATGACCAGTTCAAGGGTTTAATTTCCCTGAAACACTTTGGTGCTTTGGAAGAATAAAATAACAATATTTTACACTTGAAATGACTCAGATTTGAGAAGCAGCCTCTGATAACATTTATGTCTTTATGCCTGCCAAGTTATGGAAAGCCTTTTTTTCTGCAGTGCACTGAGGTACAACCACTCATGAATTAAATTTCATTGCCTCGCTGACTATCTGAGGTGTGTTTTGTTTGCACACAGCACTGCAACATAAACAACCAAATAAATAAATAGATGTCAACACAATCTGTGAGAGGGATGGAACTGAAAGGAAAAATTCAGTTAAAATTTCAAATAAATTGGTGTTTTTCCTCCACTCAAGAGTGTTACTGGCATTTGTGCTTGGAATTTTCAGGGAACTGATTGTTACTATTTTTAGGGAAAAACTGGATAGGACAGCTTGACACTGACCTCATTCGTATCACTGTCAATGCTGCTCCACTAATGACATTAACTAATGCTGATAATTAAGAGGCAGATGGAACAATCTGTAAAATTTAGAAACTTTATAAAAAAAATCACATTTACATCAACCTCCATGGGAAGTGGGGATGGAAAAAATGGCAAAACCTGACATAAATTACGTTAGTCACCCGTGTACATTGTGCTCACATAATTTCTGAGCACTCTGGGGTAATGGAAGGTGTCCATGGCAGGGTGGAAGCAGATTATTTTTAAGGTCCCTTCCAGCTCAAACCATTCTGGATTAAGTAAGGCTGTGATTCTTAGCCTTTCCTACTTACTATGATTATCAGAACCTCTACAGAAAAGCCATTAGAGCCAAACCCTAATGAATTACCTGCTTTAAAATATAGACACACACACTGTCCCCACTCCCAACTTCCAACCCGAGGTACACAAAGAGGATGAAGGGTGGAAAGGTGGAGCAGGGGGAAAGAATATAGCAGATATCATACAATAGATGGATACAGTTCCATGCCTATAAAAGTTTTCTCATTAGGAGGAAGATGAATCTTCCCTCTGGCTCCTGAGGTCGGTGACCATAATGGCCCATCTAACCCAAAGATATTTGCATTAATTTTGTCAGTGTGTAATGATCTGAAGGCTTTTTGATCTAACTAGTACCATTCCTGGAAGTGTCCCAAACACCTGTGGGTGTGGCACTTGAGGACATGGCTTAGTGGTGACCATGGTGGTGGTGCTGATTTGGTGGATGGACTTGATGACTATAGAGGGCTTTTCCATCCTTACCAATTCTGTGATTCTGTGATTCTCCAACAAATGAAATACAGAACATGAAAGCACAGCAGAGAAGGGAATGAATTTCAAAGCAATCCCAGAGCACAGAGATTCTTCTTTTTATGATGATCCCATGACTTTTGGGGGGTTCTGCTACTTTAGGCTACTTTCTCCATGGCTTAAGCCTGACCCTGAGACGAGCTCAGCTGGTTGGAGCAGAGTGCTGGTGACATCAAGGCTGTGGGTGACCCTTATGGGTCCTTTCCACCTCAGACTATTCTGTGGTGTTCTGTTCTGGTGTGTAGAGAGGTGAAGAGCTGCAAATGGGCCTCTCAGGATGAAATCCTGGTCCTGCCTGATGTCAATGGCATCACTGTAGGCTTTTTATACATTTTAGGGCTCTGCACTAAGTCAGACATGAGAAATGCCCATTGCCTGGTTGTTCAGCATCAGGTTGTGATCCAGGCAAGGTGCAACAACTTGGAGTGTCTTATTTTCACCCCATGGCCAACAACCCTGGCACAAAGACATTTTTGTGTCTGTCCATGTGTGTTCATACATCTAACACGAAATGACATCCAGAATTATTCTAGACTTTGGCAACTGTGTAAACCTCAGCTCCTCTCAGTTTCTATAGCAACAGGACACTGAGCTGAGCTATGAGTAGTCTTCCCTTGATAGGATTTTGATCAGCTCTTTCTGTTGCAAATTAATATTAAATTGGAAGTCAATAATAAATGAAAATATCTCTCTAAGCAACAAGTTAACAGGATGAGGGACAGGAAGTATTGGGCCATTTAGCTTCTGCTACTAAACAGTGTAATACAGAGAGAAAACTACTGATTTCTATGAAAAAAGAAGCTCCTGATTTTTATGAAAACACCATGGAAAATATCTTCCAGGAGCACTTCAGTGCAGAGCCAGCCATTGAAACTGCATGTAGAATGAAAAGCTACACTCTTCTCTTCTGCATTTCAAGCCCTTCCTTCTTAGCTTTAAATTAGACATTGTTTAAACCATCCCTTGTCTAAAGGACCTGAGGATTAAGGGTGAAATATGAATATATACAACCAACAACCTACAAGAAAAAGGGCAATTACAATGGAAGTAATGGAGGATTGCCATGAAAAATATATTGTGTTTGATCACAGAATCATAAAATCCCAGGATGGTCTGGGTTGGAAGGGACTTTTAAGCCCATCCCATCCCACCTCCTTCCATGGGCAGGACACCTTCCACTAGCCCAGGTTGCTCAGAGCCCCCAGGGCACCATCTGCCTGTTTCTTCAGAACTGTTCAAGAAAACATCCATTTTAAAATATTAAAACTGCAATGGAGAAATCTAAATGTTCCATTTAATCTTGTAGAAAACCTCTCCTGTGCTTTTGGATCCAGTGAGTCTAAGTATTGAAAGAGAAATCTGGGAAGTTCATTCCACTCACTTGTACAGTCATTTTTGACAGGCAAGATTTATATCTAAATAGGCAAGAATCAAACAACTCCCCAAACCCCAAAATTTCCCATTATTACAGGGCTCCTCTGAACAAATATTCTTTTCCTTTTGAAAGTTCTGACTACCTAACACACAGAGATTTTGCATACATGCTGTTCTTCTAATTCCACAACTCCCGACAGGTCCATCACACACACAATAAATACAACATCCACCTCCCCACAGCTCCTTTGAATGAATTCCTGGGGCTTCAACAGGAAAGTTCCAATGGAAATAAAAGCAGTGATCTCAATTTCACCATAAATCTCCGCGATATGCATGGTAGTTTATGTCACTTATCTAAATATGAATTATCTCTGTAAAAACAGGAGTCATAGAATTACAACTTACACCAAGTCTTTCCTTCTGAACATAATTTCATTTGTGTTCTATCAAACTCCTTCCAAACCTAGAGGTTTTCTCTAACCTATAATTTTTAAAGCTCACTTTTTGGTTTTTTTTTTGTCCAGGAACAAACCTGTTAAAACATTTTCTCCAAAGAGCCACAGAGACTGAGCCCTCCCACCTGTTCATATGCATGGACAGCACATCCTGTAAAGATCTATTTGCTGACTCTCCTTCAATCATCCACTAAAATAATAGGCAAACTCAGAAAATTCCAGCTAAACTGCTAAAATTCCAGCTAAAATTCCCCCAAACTGCCCTGCCTGGCCTTCCCTGTCTCTAGGCAGAGGTTTTGAAGTTGTCTCACATCAGCTGAATCTTGTGAACCAGTTTTATTGGTTTCTTACAATGTGCTTTGCCAAGAAACATGAGACTCAAACAGCTCTGAAAATTCATTAATCTCATAAAGCAATTAGTGTAAACTCTAGCAACTGTTAAATGATTGCAAATGAATTAGTTGCAACATAACATTTGATTTTCAACAGTGTGTTCATTTATTTATATTACATGGCAAACTTTCCAAGACAATGCAAATATTTAGACCCTGATCCTGCAACTCGATTTATTATAAATTCACTTGAAGGAGAGGAGTTCATCCTTAGTAATATGATTTTCCTCATTTTTTTCTGGAGAAAACAAGTAGAGGAACTGTTCTGTGATGCTCCTTTTTAATTTAGAAAGTGCATTTTATTCTTGCTTGACTGTGTTAGTTTTCCCTAATAATTCACTCATCAGGGTCACTCTGCCAAATTAATTGTAAAGTAGCAATGAAGCATTAACATTTCAACAGCTATTACACTGGTCTTAAAAGGGCTTGAATGACTGTGTTAAAATAACAAAGCAACGGTTAAATCAACAATTCCTCTTTTAAGTCCAGCTGGTAACATCCACACCACTAGCCAGGGAATTAAGTACTGGCTCATTTGCCTTCTGGCTACTGAGAGATTAGAATGAACAGCAAAACAACCAGAGAAATAGCTCAATATAGTCTTTTTATAGGTAATATTTAAGACCTGAAGAGAAAAATAGAGAGAACATTTGAAAAAATCCTTAAAAAAAATAGAGAAGGAAGAATTCTAAAAATTCTGGCTTAAAACTTGCAAATTTTTTTCCTGTACTCGCTCTATGTATCCATCCATCCATCCAACTATTTATTTTACTCCCTTTACTCTCACAAAGCTTCCCCTGGGGCTGTTTCAAGCACATATTTTGTCTAATGTCCATTAATTTCCCCTGAAAGCAAAACTGAAATGCACTGTGATATTTTCCCCCCTTTACGTTCTTCTGAAGAACCTATTTCTTGTCTTGCAGTTATTGAAGTGAAAGGAGAATATTATGTCCCAATCATGTTTTAACATCTGAAAGTACAGTTTACATTTACTTGTAAACCTGGGAAGGGAAAGAAGAACAATTCGACTTTAAGATCTGTTAGTTCTGATTGAGAAATCATTCCTGGTGCTGTTTAAATGAACACTTGGTATTATGTGGCAACATTAGTGTTTTTCCCCCTACAAAAATTAAAAATAAATAAATAAAAAGAAGCAAGAAAAAAAAAGCAAAAAGGTTACCCAGGTGCATAAACAGGTTTTAAATATTACAGACTCTGTAGTCTTCTGTAAGAGAACACACTCAGTTCCACTCTAACAAGAAAATCCAGGTTGTAAAGCACTGAGTGCTTACATGGAATTTTCACTTCCATTATGTACTGATGTTCTTCACCTCACATAAGGAAGATCATAGAAGAGGAAGGGACAGTGACAGAATTGAATGGAGGAATTGTCACCTTCAGGGCAGAGCATCATAAAATTTACCACTGAATGAAATCAGTAAATGCTGACCTCAGGATGCCACAGGACTTGGCAGAGAGTCAGTGCTGACAGCAGGGATGGGGCTGAGGGGCATGAAAGTGGAGACTCACAGTAAAATTTACATACAGAAAGTCTTGGAGAAATCTTGGAAAGAAAGAGGAACTTGTGTACTTGTGTAGCTGATGAAAACAAAGTATCAGCAATAAACTGAAGGATTAAAGTTTCAGGCAACTATTTCTGCACAGTCTGTATTAGACAAATAATTTAGTTCCATGGGCATAAGCCTTTGCCTTGCCTTGCCTTGCCTTGCCTAACCTAACCTAACCTAACCTTCCTTTCCTTTCCTTCCCTTCCCAAACCTTCCCTTCCCCTTTGGACCAAGTTTTACCTTCTCCAGTTTCTCCAACTGGGCCTTTTATTTAGGCCACCAAACCTGTGCAGTTTTAGCTGTGCCACCAGACCCCACCCAGCCACGCTCTCACTCATCTCCTCACCAGATCTGGGGAGAAAAGAAGGTTAAAAAACTCATGGGTCAAAATAAAGATGGGAAGATCACTTACCAAGTACCTTGTTGGCAAAACAGATTTAACTAGGGGGAAAAGAATGCAATTAATTGCTAATTAAAGTAGGGCTGGGTGGTGAGAAATCAAGTAAATTAAAACCCCACCTCCTCCCACTCCTTCATTCCCAGCTCCTCTGCATCCCTCCCAAACAGCTCAGAGGTAAAGGAGAATGGGGAGTTGTGGTTATTCCACCTCTCTCCCTCCTTTCTCCTGCCACTTTTCCCTGTTCCAGTGTTTGTCCTCTCCATGAGCTGCAGTCCTTCAGGATAAACGTGCTCCAGTCCTTGGCAGGGTCCTCTCCAGGCTCCAGGGAAGCACCTGCTCCTCTAGGGTGTCTTCCAAGGACAGCAGGGAAATCTCTGCTCCAGCACCTGCAAAATCTTCATCCCCTCCTTCTGTTCAGATCTTCATGTCCACAGTTTTTTTCCTCACTTTTTTCCCCCTCCAATCCTCACTGCCTGTGCATTTTCTCCTTTCTTGACCACATTTCCCCAGCAGGGCAGCCCTGCACACCCTGCTACCAAAACCTTGCCACTGACACCAAATACATCACTTTTATCGAATTTTATCTCACATTATCTCTCTGATAGGACCTTCTTTATCTTTTCAAAAAAGAATTAGCCAAAGAATTAGCAATTTAGCTGCTAAGAGTAGGAGGTTACAGCCATAATGAAGTTCTGGGGCCTGAGATAGCAGCTAGATGAGTAAATTTAGATTATTTGTACCTGGCAGAGCCAACCATGCACTGGCAGCAAGGAATAGAAGTGTTTCTTGTCGATCAGATTAAACAGTTCTGGAGAGGTTTCCCCACCTGCTTTTGTGTCAGCAGCAAAGTGATTTGTTAGAAAGAATAAATAGTGAAAATGATTGAACTTCTGGGACTGTAAACATTGCAACTTGTGAATTAAACTTGTACTTTTTTTTTTTCTGGCTGATAAAGAAGTATTTTTTGAGATTGATAGCCACTCCCTTTGGAATAGAAGACAAATTGCAAGCTATTTATCTCTTAGGTTGTATCCTAAGATATCTTAAGAGCATCCCTCAAATCCCTCCATCCAGAAGCAAAAGTGTCTCATTTGCTTGACAGGGAGGCCAAAACAGGCTGAGGTTCTGCTGACAATCCCCAAGGTAAAGCCCCAAGTATTTGGAACTTGGAAATCTGCCTGGGGGAGAGTTGTAGGCACAAAAGTGGCTTCCAGTCAGTGCATGTTATTATGGGAATTCCAACTGCTCCAGTGACTGTGGGGATATTTCAGGACAAGCACCAGCAGCTCTGAGGTCACTCTCAATGGAACCAAAGCAAAGGTCTGTGCACCAATAAATTATAAATGTATTAGACAGAATACAATGAATGTATTTGAGCTCAGGCCAAACTAGTAAATGTACTAAACTAGTGTAACCAGTGACAGAAAACAGTATGAGATAACATGGTTGGCAAATTCAGACATGTTATTACAGCACATGAACAATGTGATTACCGAGACAACAACAAACAGGAGACATAAAGTGATAAAAAGTTGCCAGACTAAGGAAAAGATGAGCTTAAGGGACTACAAAAGGGCAGAACATTCCACCCAACAGACAAGAAGGATGCTTGGTGAAACCCAAACCCCAAATTAATATGAGGTACAGCTGCGATTTCTTCTTTGGAGGATTTGGCCAGAAACAAAAACATGATCAATGGAACAGCAAAAAATCAAAGTAGAAAACAAAAAGTTTATGTTGGTTTCAACTTCTCAAAGATCTCTCAAGGCCTGAAAGGTTCTTGCTGGACCAAGGACCACCAAGGGCTGTGTCCATCTCCACCACTTCCATGGCCCCATCCCTGGGATAGCAATGCCTGCAGATAATGTAAGATACAATTTTGAACACTTGCAGTTCTGTATGATGGTTGGTTGTCTAGGCCTCGTTATGGTGAAGGTTTCTGCAACGGTATGGTATTTCTCCTGATTCTGGCTATGAAACCATGAACCTAGGAGAAGTGTGTGCTCAGTGCCCACCCAGCCATGTGGCCGCTGATATCCCAG
>JAWWLZ010000004.1:25072594-25096700 GCA_035041345.1 Poliocrania exsul | reverse complement strand
TCCCCAGGGCAGTGGGCACAGCCCCAAGGCTGCCAGAGCTCCAGGAGTGTTTGGATGATGCTCTGGGACACAGGGTGGGACTCTTGGGGCTGGTTCCCTGCAGGGCCAGGAGTTGGGCTGGATGGTCCTTATGGGTCCCTTCAGCTCATCATGTCCTGTGGTTCTATGATCTGTACTGAAACATAAACGTGTACAGCACTTTAAACACAAACTTAGTTATAAAAATTCAGCAGAGCACTAGGAATTAAACACAAATGTAGCTTCCCTGTGAGACCACTGATATCTTGGCTGCATAGAAAGTCCTTTCTCCAGAAACACACATGCTCTGAATTTTGCCTAGAGGGAGAAATCCATCTTGGAAGTGTCATCAGGACAGTCCCTGAATGTCCCAAGGCATTGCCTGAGCTGCAAACAAACCAAATGTCACCGTCAGTCAATCAGGCTCCTGGAAAATATTGATTTAGAACAGCATTACACGCTGGAAAGGCATGAGAAATGCAGGGATTAGCAGCATCCCAAGCACTGCTGAGTGTCAGTGGAAGTCTGATCTTTATCCTGTTGTGCCAAGGGAGGTTTTGATGGGAGAAGAGGGAAAATTCCATCATATTTCATGTATGGGCACACCTGCCCAGGGTAGGGTAGGGGTCCTCATCCCTGGAGGGATTTCAAAGCCCTATGGATGTGGCACGTGGGGACATGGGGCATTGGTGGCCTTGGCAGTGCTGGGTATGGTTGGACTTGATGATCTCAGGGGGCTTTTCCTACTCAAACAGTTCTGTGATTGTGATTCTATTGAAGGCATCATTTCTAAAGGAAGTTCTTCCATCTGCCAGTCAGCAGTTGCTCAGAAATTATTTTGTGTCTTTTTTGACACTGTCCAGGTGATTAAATTTGTACTAATAAAATAAGCAAACAGAATTTCAGTGGAGTGGATCAGATTTATCTCTGTTCTAAGGTCAGATTAACTCACCAAGGTATTTTAATTTTATGGGCCCAGCCAGGCATGTTCAGATCCACTCTATGTCCATTGTAAATTATTTTTGGAAGCTCTGCTTTGCAGACCCTTTCTGACCTTCTAGTTGTAGCCATGTCCATAGACTTTAGGTCATCTTTGGAAATTAGAGACAACTCCAAGCTTAGGAACAACTCCTGAAAATATACTTAGTGGTGCAGCTTCTCCAGGTAGCAGATAATTCATTATAACAATACCCAGAGCTGCCTGCAGGCCACCAAACCCTCCTGGCAGGAGCCTGCAGGGAAAGGTAACATTTCCCTGGCTGTCTTTAAATCATGTTTTCAGATCAGCAGCAGCATCACTCACAGTATCAAGCAACTTCCCTCCATAAAGATCCCAATGTGCTACATAAAGAAATTCC
This sequence comes from Poliocrania exsul, assembly GCA_035041345.1. Classification (NCBI taxonomy): domain Eukaryota; kingdom Metazoa; phylum Chordata; class Aves; order Passeriformes; family Thamnophilidae; genus Poliocrania; species Poliocrania exsul. The sequence goes on along the minus strand of JAWWLZ010000004.1, from coordinate 25,095,324 downwards.
CTCCCCTCCAAGTAGAATATGGAATCTTTTTAAAGCTGGGCCTCAACACCAACCACACAGCGAAGAAGATGAATGTGCTTCATTCAGAAGACTTAAGGAAGCCTAAATAAGCCAAATAGGACCACTTTGAATGGAATATGGCTGGAATCTGGGCTTACACTGGTTCCTTTTGAAAGAAAAAATTATCCCAGAGTCTTTAATGATGGGAGACAGTTAAAATGGAAAGGTTTCAGGGGGAGTATTTGCCTGAAGTTAAGGGATATTTCAAAATTATCCTTTCTTTCCATTTCCCTGTTTTTAATGCTGCAAATGTTTTCAGGGAATGCAGAACACCTGAAGAAATATTAACTGGAATCCTACAGTGAATTTCACATGCCATCTACTGCAGAAAAGTAGTTAATACTTAATAAACCACCACAAAGAACATGAGGGAAATGAATCCTATTAAGTGTGAATAATTAAAAAGGGCATTGGATACCAGTGTGGTTAAGTAGTACCAGATAGAAAAGGTTGTAAAAATTGTAATCCTCTGGAAAAGAGAAGGGAGGAGCTGTTATAAAAAAAAAAAAGCCAAACAAACAAACCCCCCCCCAACTATTATATGATAAGAAAAAAAGGGGCAAAACCATACACAAGTTCCAACAGCTTGTTCACGTGATACAGTGAAGGTTCCTGCAGTAAGTGAGAAATAATCAAGGAAGGCACCAAAGAAGGAAACATGAAGAGAAATCACTTCAAGGTGCAGCACATATGGTGCTCAGTAGAATTTCTCACCGTGGCTTGAAGAACCTCATCAGGTCCTGAGGCAAAGGGAAGGAAAACTGTTTGTCTGGAGTTTCATTTGGAAAGTAAGAACTAATTTATTTTTGATTTTAAAACATGCTACCTACTTAAATCACAAGTAAATCCATACTCCACACTGGATTGAAGATTGAAAAATTTCCAAGTGTCAGGGAGAGAAAGAGGGAGAGAAATAAAGGGAGAAACCCCAAATACTTCATAAAAGTTGTGCATTATGGAACAAAAATTCATAAATTATTGATTAAGTAATAGATGTGCTAACAGGAGTAGTGCAAGTAATTAATTAATTCAATGACCAGACTAAGCAGATAATTTTATCCCTTCCCTCTGTTCTTTGCACACCTTTTGCCCATTTGGCTGTAGGGAAGTGGTGACAATAAATATTGTACTGAAAACAGTCAAGCCAAGGGATTGGGTAAGTTGGAGAAGAATTCGGGATTCTTTTTTCTTTCCCTATTTTGACATTGCCATGAAAAGGAGGGAGAAAGACAAAATGTGTTCACAGCTGAAATCCAGCCCTGAAAATACTTCTTTCAGTCATTAATTCTATAGGTTGTAAATGCAATTTGGAGGAGCTGGAAAGAAAAATTCCAGTTTCTATCAGTCTTCCTCCTTTTGGATATATTCCTCTGGACTCTGTTGGTGTGCAGGAGTCTGCAGGTGAAATGCATCCCTCAGTAAATGAGATCCTCGCTCAAAATAAAAATAATAATAAAAAAAGATTCCTGAGCTGCAGATATTAGATGTGGGGGGTGGAATTTTAATTTGGGCACTTTCTGCTGTTGTGAATCCTCTGCATGAGTTACAAAGCAAGAAATATCTTTTACTGCTGAAGCAACACCTGAAGATGTGAACTCCACCTCCTATTTACCACTTTTTTTTCTCATCACATGTCCTGAAGTTCTGTATCCAATAAAAAAGAATAATCCACTACTCAATGCCTGCTATAAAATCCCCATATTTTGTCTTGTTTCTGTCTACAGGCAAATTTGCTGCTTTCATTTGGCCAAATGATGCTTGTATTGATTTTTATTAAGGAGCTACACGGCAAAAAGCATGAAAAGTGAGATAATACAAGTGTGGTGTAGAAATGGAAGGCCCTTTCTGGGGTTAACGTGATTTTCCCCTGGTAATAAAATCCAGTTGTAACTATGGTCATGTTTGTCATTTGGAAAATAAAGAAGGAACAGCAAACAAAGCTTTTTTTTTCATTTCACTTCACCATGTGAGTTTTATTCCAGCATCTGTGCTCATGTGTACTGAAATATTTATCAAAATGTCTGTCCCAAGGTGTTCTTCTCGATGTGCAGCATTCAAATTGCAAAAAATACAAAATAATCACTTATTAATTCATAGCCAGAAGTTTGTTTGGAAGTTTTCTTGTGTTTCTTATTCCTTCCCCACACTTTAAAGCTTATTATTGTTGTTTTTAATCCTATTGGACTGTAAAAATGCAGAATATTCTTAAATAAATGGATTTAAAAAAAAATGCCCACAGGCCACATACCTCTAATTTTCTGATGATGCAAACCTGACATTCTAATTAGAAAATGTATGTTTTCTATCAAGGCCCACTGCAATGTCTGACTTGCTTTTCCTCCTTGACTCAACCTGCATTTTAAGATAAAATGAGAGGGTGACAACTGCACAAGAACTTTAAGTTGTTGCCTGTTCTGGTGGGTACAGACTGCCAGAGATGTGCTGCCTGGATGACAGTCACCAGGAGGGATGCCAGGGATTTTCTCAGTTTAGTAAGAGCAGCCTGTATTCACATAGAATAATAATAAAAAAAATACATATATATAAAAAACTCTAATGACCCTCAAGGTTTTAATTTGGCATAAATACACAAAATCTAAAAAAACCTTAAAAAAACAAACAACAACAAAAAAACAAAGAAACAAAATTAAGCAGCAAAGTCAGGGTCAACTAAGCACTAAAATATTGTTTTGTGACTCCTGGTCATACATCCCAATGAAATTTAAATTAGGAGGATTTCAGGAATTCTTTCATCTCTGAGCACAAGTGACGTCTGAGAGTAATGGTCCTACCTCAGCTGCATAGAAAGTGTTTTAAGAGATCTTTTAACTCTCTGTCCTTCCTTCCAGGAAAGAATTGCCATTTCTCCCTGTGGCTTGATAAGGAATTCAGTTTGGGGACTGTATTTAGACTTAGAGATATGTCCTTTTTCCAGCTGACAGGGAAACATTTAAACTGTGAGGACTCAAGTGGTTGCTCTTCCAGTTTTTTCTACTTTGGTTTCCTGTGCCTACTTGACCTTTTTCTGCCTGTTTGAGGACATTGAGGAATTCTCCATCAGAGTCTGAACTGGACAACTGTGACCTGACAAATCCTGGACTTCTTTCTGACATTTCCTATATGGATTAAAACATTTCTTGCCATTTTTTTCACTTGCATGTTCAAGCTGAGCATGACTCTGCAAAGGGCTCTGTCATTAAACCAGAGACTTCAGTGTCTTGAGTTCCCAGAGATGAATTGAGAGCTACACACATAACTCAGTGAGTTTTCCTCTCAGAATACAGATATTGCCCATCAGAAGAGCCTGATATTCTTCCTGTGACTGAGTTAGTTCAGGTCCTCACACTGCAGTCTCCTAATATTCCTGGTAGGAAGGAGCTGTGAGTTTTCCTCTTGGGAAAATGAGTAAGTTGAGCTTGGGATTCTTAAAAATACATCACCAAGGTAATTCTTTCTGCATTCCACTGTGTGGTGGGATGGTTTTTGTCTCCAGCTGCCTGGGGGCTGCTGCCTGTGCTTCTGGTGTGTGCTTTCCAAAGGTAGTTTGTTACAGGCATTGAGATCACATGATGCAGGAGGGGGGTTTGATTTTTTGATTTTTATAGATTTTAGAAGTACTTGTCAGTATAGTAAAATTTAGATTTAGTGTGCTAATAATTCTAGCAGCTTAAGTTCAGTGTTTATTCCTACCAACCTCTGCCATTTACCAGTAGCTCAAATTCTTTCAGTTGTTCAGTCTTGTTTCAAGGTAGAAAACTGAAAACTATGAGAAAGGCCTGCAGAATGAGACACAGGGCAGAGTGAGCTAGAAGTGAGAACATTGGAAGAAGTCCAGAAGCCAGAGGAAAAGGAGGATTGATTAAGAGGAGGTCTCACTGACCCCAGACTCAAATCCTGAGGGGGTGGAACAGGGGTGGGACCGGGGCAGGATAAAGGTTGAACTGGAGATGTGTAAAGTAATGATTGGATGGATCATATTATAAAAGCCATGGAAATCAGAGCTTGCCCACGTGCACGTTGATAGGTATTCCTCTGGGCCCTAGGCCTCATATTAAAGGACTTTCACTTTTTATCTTATCCCACACTAACTTGGTTCAGAGTCCTGCTTTGTTGAGGTCTCTCACGGCATCAATACCAAACCCCAGCACAGGGGAATCTTGGAATCTTGGAACTCCTGGAATCTTGGGTGAAAGTGTTCACCACTGCAGCAAAATTATCCCACCTCTTAATTTGACTTTCTCTGCACCAAAAGTCAAAAATACAGTTTGGATCACACTGTGCACAAATCCCTGACATGCATTGAAACAACATATTGGTGGCTCTGTATGAGGCTGCAGGAAGTGTTAATGTCACCTCTTTGGAGGGTTGTCATTTCAAAATTTAGCCTCTAGTGCCACCTGAATAAGTTCCATTATTAACTCTCAGTGTTTAATGTGAGTTTTTCCTTGCTAAAAGCCTTGCTTGCAGGAGTCCAGCAAATATTAGCTTTTCTGGAGAGGCCCTCCAGTAAACACTAAAGCTGCTGAAATCATGTGGGTATCCATCAGACACTTCCCTCTTTCCACTCACAAGCACCTCAGAGCTTCCTTTATGGAAAAGATATTATGTGGAATGCAAGGTAGGGGCCAAGAATATTGTCATTCATCCTGGAAGGTGCCAAGAATAATTGTCATTCATTCTGGGAGGGGCCAAGAATTATTGTCATTCATCCTGTGAGCCACAGAAGAACTGCAAAGCACATCAGCTGCTCCAAGGGCTTTATATCAAAGAGCATCAAGCTCAAAAAGCTTCCCAGGTAGGAGTGTTTCCTCCAGCTTGTGAGGAATTAAAAACCCTGGAGGAAACTGACCTTCAACTCTTGGCTGGTATCAGCAGCTTTTAAAAGCAGCTTGGTGAAGGGACTGGCCTGGTGAATGGCTGGAGGGCAACCATAAACACCAGGAAAGAGCCCTGGCAGACTTAGCCAACTTGGAGTTGGTTTGGGCTGATAGGAACTGAAAGCCAAGTGGAATGCCAGTGATGCTCTGAGGCAGATGTTTGGCCTCCTGAGTGAGCTTGTGAGGGAATTGCTCTTCCACAGGCACATTTATCCACATGAATCCAAACGTCCTCTGTCCTGGTGTTCAGTGTCCCTTGACCTGTACACACAGACCTGAGAGCAACAGTGGACTCTGCCCCAGGGATGGTTATTTTGGGAAAGTCTGGATTTAGGGCCAAAGAGAGAAGTGGCAGCCACAGCTCAGTGTCAGTGTTACCAGTGTGCTTACTGAGAGAGGAATTCTGTCTTTCTGAAGAAGCTGCACCCATTTTGTTTTCATTTCTGGATGAAAGAGATGTTAGACCCCTGTCAACTGTACAGTGCTGGACAACTTGTGTGTGGGAAGAGGGAACAAAGAACCTGGTGTCTAAATAAAGGTGGGGCTTACAGATGATTCTGGCAAGGCAGGTGCACTCTGTGAAAAACCCTCCCTCATTTTTTTGTGTTGGAGTGGTTTCTTCATTTGCTTCTTATTACTAAGCATTCCTGGGTTCCTTTCCCCTTTGAAGTTCCCCAAACCGAAGGTTCTCCGCCCTGTTTTTGCTTCAGAGACATGACACCAGATGACTCAAACACGTCAGCCCAGAGCCCAGCCAAAGTCTGTTCCAGATGGTGCAGCAAAATGTTGCTAAATATGCCTGCAAGGTATTTGGGCACAGCATGAGAGACAGGCAGAACAAACAGGAACAGGGAAAACCAGGATAAACAACAGCTGAGGAAAGGCTGCCTTTTCCTGGAGGCTCCAGCCTCACTCCAGCTTGTGTTGGAGGGACACATGGAGGTGGGGGCAGAGAAATGCTGATCACAGCAGAGTAGGGAATTTGGTTTCCAGCAGAGCAAGAAGTGCTGGTTACAGCAGAGAACAAGACAAAGGGAGAGGGGAAGGCAGCTCTGGTGATGGTCCTTGCAGCTCATTTCCAACCGTACTCAACTGCAACTGCCCCACCACAGGGCTCTTCTTTAAAGTAGAAATTTAGTTAAAACTGCCTTTGTGATTTGGTTTTTTTGGTTTTTCTGGGGGGAAGGCAGCACATTTGCAGAGAGATTGCACTGCATTTTGCTAAAGGCACGTTTTTATTGTTACCTCTCTAAGCCATTTAGGCTGTTGGGCAGTGAGCTCAGGTTAAAGGCAGGGCTGGAGTGCTGGAGGCTCAGGAGAGCAACAAGATCTGTCTCCTTTCAGATGCATCCCCTTGGAACAAAGCCTACAGCTGTGCCCAGCCCTTACAAGGCCTGGTAATTTATGGGAAGAGCTATACCCTTGCCAATTTTTAATTCTTTGCATGAGCTTTAGTGGTTTTCAATGCCCTGATGCTTTGGCCAGGCTTCTCTACTGGCTTCTTTCCTGGAGTATTTTGGACAAGTGATAGAAACTCTCAAGTCTTTCAACTTTTACAAGAGGATAAACTATGCTACAAATATTTTTAAGCTTGGAAAAGAGTGTATGAGTCGTGATATTCCTAAGCCTCCCCCCAGATTAGAACTCTGTTGTTTTAAACAAAAAACAAAAACAAAACAACAACAACAAAAAAAAAACAACAAAAAAACCCACCAAGGACTGAACTAAAAGAAGAATCTTCATTCTTTTCATGGGGAAATAGTAAAGCATAAAATCCCAGAATGGTTTGGGTTGGAAGGGGGGACCTTAAAGCCCATCCAGTGCCACCCCTGCCATGGGCAGTGACACCTCCCACCAGCCCAGGTTGTTCCAAACCCTGTCCAGCCTGGCCTTGGACACTTCCAGGGCTGGGGCAGCCACAGCTTCTCTGGGCACCCTGTGCATTGAATTATACAATTTTATTGCCAGTATTTTAAGGGTTGTGCAATCCTTTAAAATATTCTATTTCCCTAAACTTTACAGGGAAAGAATTTCTCTCCACCCTTTGTCCAACTGGTTTTCTCCTGTAAGTCTGTCTCCAGACTGGTTTGTTTTATTATCTTCAAAGCAAAGTGCAGCTTTAGGGAATAGACTGGAGGTAGAGCAGGGGAAATGTGATGGTCCAGTGAAATACTGTGTGATACAAGACAGCAGAGCCAAGGGAAGAGGGACCATATCACACCTTTAGACACAGTCCTTTTTTTATAAAAGGCTCTCTGAGGCTTTCAGAAAATGCACAAGAGCATTGCCAGATTTGAGAGGTGAACTTTCTCATGCACCTGAGGGAACGCAAACCAACAAACATCCCCACTCTAGTCATGAAGGTTTTGGGGAGAGCAGCTGTGCTGCTGAGCAGTGAAAGATTAATGTGATCCATGAGGAAAAGACAGGGAATAGAACACAACCCAGAGGCAAGAGCCCTGGTGAGGCTGTTCTGCTCCTCACTCTGAAGGCTCTTTCTGCAGTTTCTATTAAACTTTGATGAGTTGGCAGGGCATTAGAAAGACCACAGCAAGCTGCTGAGCTTTCTGGAGCAGAGACCTGGGCTGGCTGGGGCTGCTCAAAAACAAACTGGGAAGTGGCTGTGAAGTTAGTTGTTGTCTAACCTCGGGTTAGTTAAGAAGGAGTGTGTAGGACTCTGCTCCAGACTTCATCAAAACTGAATTTCTGAAACCATACTGAGAGCTATGGAGTCTTGGGTTTGGAATGGCTGTAAGAACAGGCCTGGGGGGGCTGGGAATACAAAAGCAGCTGATTGCCAGGAGCATTATGGCACAACAACACTGCTTTGGGAATTGCAGCTTGGGCTGTCCAAATTCTCCACTTGGATCTAAATATTAAAAAGACACCTTGAGGTCAAATCCAGATAAAATTTCCATGTGAACTAAAGAAACACAGCTCCCACGCCAAGTACTTTAGATGATGTCCTTTTGCTTTAATCCAAGAATCATTATCAGTTTGTTCACAATGACAGGAATACTTTCAATTCTCCTCCTTGCCCTGGTTTTGTGTTCACCTGTCTCCTGTTCCTCCAGGTCCTGAGGTCAATGGGATCAGTTCCCTGAGGATAAGGGAGAAATGGTTGTGGCAGCAAGGAGTCAGCATTCCCAAGGCTTTCCCCCGTCCAGCACGTGATATTTGGTGTTTTCTCTTTTTTGTGCTAAGTCTGTTTGACTCCTGGGCCAAGATGTGTTGCTTACTTTGGAGAGCTGCAAGTTAAATATTAGACACAAAATTTACTGCCTCTTTTACATGTTTTATGTATTCAAACACCTCTGATTTATGTTTATACCCATTGGACCATGGCATTATGCTGTGCTTGAACTTTAAGCCATGGCCTTGCCTCTTGTGTCTGCGTTTTTGGGAGCCTTTGCAACAATCCTGTTTAGTTTGTTTGGTTGGAGGTTTTATTAAGGTGGGTTTTTTAATACTAACAACTTTGTAGCTGTAGAGATTTTGCTGATCACCTAAATAATATTTTATTTGCACAATCTAATCATGAAGATGTTCTTCTGGGATCATTAACAATTTGTTCTGGAAAAATTATGACCACACACAGACACAATGCTTGGGTAACCATGAGAACTGTAACCTCAGGGTGCACAGACACAGTTATTTCACATCACTCACCCCACTTTCATTGTACTTAGAAATGTTGCTTAGAATTTCTGCAAAGTAATACAAATACATGTCATACAAATATTTTTTTGCCCCAAGTTTTGGTAAAACAAAGATTTACTAAACACTTCCAACAGGAAAAAAATACGTGGCATCAAATATAATATGTAAACCTGGCATAAAATGCAATTAATACTGGTGTCTATGGTTTAGTTGCTTAAAAAATATTGATCAATAATATGAGATCAGAGCTATTAATTTTTTATTTTTTTTTCCCAGACTATCAAACATAACAAAACCTCTGATGTATTCCAGACAAAATGACAAAGAGTATTTCAGATCTGTCTTTACCTATAAAGGTGTTTTTAAATGAAACATGGCAAATTGATTGGTATTAAATAAGAGGGGGATTTTGCAAATGAAAAGAACACAAAGATGCCACTCTGGAATAGCTGTGCAAGCCCCACAGTGTGTATAAATTCTATAGGTTTTTATTTCGCAATCTGAAACATAAACATGGAGAAATGACTGCTCATTCATATAAAACCAAAGTGCCAGAAGCAAAGCTCTGGCTCCGACCTCTGGGAGACACAAAGCCACTGTTTGAGGGGACATCCTCGATGTATTGAGTAAATCATTTATTTGCATTCTGAAGATGAGCAGAAACTCCCCTTAAAACAGTCAAGAGGTATTAATGGGAGCAAATCAGAGGTTACCTTATTACTTTGAGGCCAGGGAGGGAGGGTTTGGAGCAGCAGTGCACATGCTGATTAATGTGATAGGTTAATAAAGGGCAGGATACCCAGAATTATCTCATAATATGGGCATCACATTTAAGGAATTAAAAGCCTTGAGAAGAAAATTATTCACAATTGCCACCATTCACTGATCTCGGTCAATATGCAGAAAACCAAGAAAACTCTTGTTTTGAGACAAAATGAATCAGAGTGTATAAAAGTAATAGGATGAGGATGCCTGGTCAGCCATCTGCTGGTATTTGATTTATTTCATTAAAAATATTTATATTGTAGCTTTGCTTTTAAAAATAAAAATAAATTATTGTTACTATTTTCCCTAATTTTTCACCTTCAGATGGGTCTTCCAATTTCTGAAATGAATTGAAACCCACATGCTAAAGAAAGCCAAGAGAAAGATGTTGACAAGACTGGAATGATGTCCATAAAGAATCAAACTGCTAAAATTACCTATTGCTACCACATTTTAATTTATTAAATCCATTCAAGGCTGTTGGTCTTTTAATTTTCCCATTGATCTTTGGATGCAGTCAATGCTGTCTCCCATGAAGTGGCCAGAGCAATAATTACTTCATTCGTTCTACCTGAAGTATTTAATTGCTTCTCCCAGGCAACTGCTGATGGAAAGAGGGAAAATGGCCACAAGTTGTGGCTGGGGAAGTTCGATATTAGGAAAAGTTTCTTCATGGAAAAAGTGGTCAAGCACTGGAAGGGGGCTACCAGGGCAGTGGTGGAGTCACCATCCCAGGAGGTGTTCAAAAAATGAGTAGATATGGCACTTGTGGACATGGTTTAGTGGGAATGGTGGGATTTGGTCAAAGGTTTGATGACCTTGGTGGTCTTTTCCAAGCTTGCTGGGTCCCTGATTCCATGATTCAAGGATGAGCAATGGTCCAGGATGCACTTCTGCTGAACATGCCCATGCATGGATGGGAACTTCCAGAAGACCTGATTGTCCAGAAGGGAAGGAAAGACTAGCCACAAACCTCTGAGTGAGAGAGAGTCTACATCAATGTGGGTTTGGCCTCAAAAACTCTACACATTTATGAAAACAGTCAAATGAATAAAATCCTAAATAAAAGTGTCACCTGCAGAAGTGATTGTTCTGTAGATCATCTTGTTCAGATGTGACTCTACATTCCTACCTCATAGGAAATTCTAATTACTATCCAGAAGTCCAGCATTGCCTGTTTCACTCATGTGCCCAATCTGCCAACCTGAAGACATTTGGAATTAACAGTGGAGTCTGATTTTTCCTTCTTAGTATTCATGGTAGTGACTTCTAAGGAACTCATCTCTATGACATCCATAACAGTCATTTATGAAAAAAAATCCAAGTGGCTTCTATTGTTAAAACATTTTTCAATTCAGTGAGGCCATTAAAAACCATTGATGTTAATTACAAAGGTGTGTCAGAGTGTGCTTAATTGGCATCTAATTTGCATGGTGGCAACAGAAAAGAAAGCAAACTTTAAGAGATGTGGAAATGTTTTCTCCAGGAATATTCATCTCTCTGTCAGTGAAATACATAGGAAAATGTCCTTCATTCTCATTAGAATTTGCCAATAAACTTGTCTATAATCAAAGATTTTGGCTCCAGCTGGAGAACAAGGGGAAATACAACATATAATGTACTGTCCTTCTACTTGGAGCTAATAGAGTTCCCTGAGAGGAGGTTGTGGCGAGGTGGGGACAGGACAAGACAGGACAGGACAAGAGGAAAAGACCTCCATTTGAACCAGGGGAGGTTTGGATTGGATGTTAGGAACAATTTCTTCACCTAAATGAGGGTCAGGAATTGGAACAGGCAGTGCAGGTCAGTGGGGGAATCACCACCCCTGGAAGGGTTCAAAAAGTGCATAGAAGTGGTGCTTGAGATATGGTCCAGTGGTGGACCTGGCACCACCAGGTTCATGGTTGGATTCAATAATCTCAGAGGTATTCTTTGACTCTAATGGTTCTGCAATTCTAGAACACATACAAACAAACACCTTTTTTTTTTTTAATACCCCAAGCTGTGATTTATTTCTTGGGCAGTTTGATATGGGTTGATGCATCCTTTCCCTTGTCATCATATCTTGAATTTGGAATCTGAGAAATAAACTGCTCCTTACAGGAGAGAACTGGTGGTGGCTGAGACAGCTTTGTTAACTGGAGCCAATTACACGTGTAATTTAAAGGAGGGAAAAATCACTTCCTAACCTGTGCTCATTGAAGTCAATCATCAAGTAGAGCTGAAGAAACTTCTCATTGATTTCAGTGTAACCAGCTTTTCTCTAATTAGTTTGTATTTATTCCAGGATGATACAAAATAACATATGCAACCCATTTAAAAGAATCCTTCTCCTTTTAGAGCATTAAAGGGGAAGTAGAGTTCCTTTGCATAATTGCATTAGTAAACAGATTAATTTACATTTTAATTTACATTAGCAATGTAATTGGGATTCCAAAGTGTAAGATACAGGAAGCAATGAAAGCAGGAACAAAGTCCCACAGCTCCTAAAGGATGGAGATACCAGACTCCAATTAAGACATTCTTTTGTCAGGCCTTATCTCTGACGTTTGCAAGATTAACTTAAAACAAAATGGTTGCCTTTTATCTCCCCTAGTCCTGGTTTTAATTCCACAACTTAAAAGGATTCCTTTGGAAATTAGTGTTAGGAAAGCAATTTCTTCTGCTGCGTCTCCCCAGTAACACTGGCCATCTTTTGGGATAAATGATGGAGCTAAAAGGAGTATTAATTCTGCCTCAGTGCCCCTTGCTCTCACCTCAGAGAGATTTCCTTTACAAAGCATTATTTGTGGAGCTCTTTGTTTACTCTGAGGTTCACACACTGAGGAGCAAATCCCACAGAGGGCTTATTTACTGTGGTGAGTCCATATGTTTGTGCCATGCAATGGCACAATTCCTTCTGGAAAAATGCCTGGCCAACTATCTATTTGGAAAGCTGATTGGGAAGCTGTTCAGCTTCTAGAGTAGCCCCTGAGAGGGACCTCCCCATGGCTGGCAGTGCCTGCAGGGAGGGGGCAGAGCAGGACCAGGCTCTGCTCAGGGGGCCCAGCAATGGCACCAGAGGAACGGGCAGGAAGTGATGCCCAGCAAGTCCCACCTGGACAAGAGGAAGAACTTCTTTGTTGGGCAGTGACCCAGCACTAAAGAGACTACCCAGAGAGGGAGAGGAGTCTCCTCCCTGGGGATATCCCAGCCCCATGTGGGCAGAGTCCTGTGCCATGTGCTCTGGGATGGCCCTGCTGGAGCAGGAGGTGGCACCAGATGCCCCACTGTGAGCCCTTCCTGTCTGACCCATTCTTCCATTCTGCATGAAGGAACCTCCCTCTGAGTTCATGCATCCAAAGTAGCCCTTAGTGAAGCTAATTAGCTTCTAGAAGAGTAGAAACTGAAAAAGAGAAAATTTCAGCTGAACAGCATGTTAAAGGTGGGAAATTGCTGGTTTTGAAGATACAAACCTGGGTTTGACAGGAGCCCGGAGGACACAGGACAATCGAGTCACCAACGAGGCTGAGCCTGAACAAAGTGTTAACCAGAAGATCCAGAGCCCGATGTTAAACCCAGAGCACTGCAGACTTTGAAGGCACTATGGCGTTTTTACGCAATAACAGAAACCAGGTGGTCATCTGGGTGAATCAGTCCTTACAGGCAGAAGTCAGTTATCACACGTGAAATCCTGAAAAGCCAAGGAGTATGACTAAAAATGTCCTATCTGAAACTATTTTTAATCCAGGGACCTCAGCAAACTAACTCCAGATGGATGTTCATGACACGAAATACATTTGCAGGAAGAGGATCAAGTGTTCACATTAACTAAATACCTTACCAAGCTATTTTGATTCTAATATTTTTCTGGATAACTTGATGAATGTCATTCACTGTGATTGCTTTTGTCGCTCCTTTCTGAAACTCCACATTCCACAGAATCTTCTTGGAAAAAGGGGGGATGATTTCTTTAAATAAGGCTTCATGCATATGATGATGTACAGCAGTTATTGTTCACATTTGATTTCTCCTGAAGAATCAAATAAAGCACTTGAAAATGTCGTTATCTGACATAGTTTGACAGAGAACTTTTGGAAGAGAATTACTCTGGTATCAAAGTCAGTTATTATCAGTTATTAGTCAGGATATTAGAACTGACCTGCAAAACCAAGCAAGTAAGAATTAAAATGCTCTGGTGCCATGATCCAACACTATCTTGAAATTCCTCTCTTCCACTGGTTTAAAAAGTCATCACAGAGTGTATTGCAGCATTGAGAGTGTAGTTTATTTTGTCAAGCCCAGCTTTAAGTGTGTGAGCTTTTTAGTAAGTTTTTAATAAGCTCCCATGAAATAAATATTCTGTACAATGTGTAACTAGACTAAACCACAAGACTAAGGTAAGTTAATCCTTAGAATTTCTTAATAGCACTTGAACTCAGCTGTCAGTGTCTCCTAAGGTGCTCCCAATATTTACTGTATCCTTTTCTGCAGTGACCTTAAATACTTACTAGGCAAAAAAAAGGGGAAGTTTTAATTCATAAATCACAGGCTTATAGAAACATTTTAGTAAGCAGCACGTTTTTGAGGGGAAATATTGAAGTATTCTAACTTAATTTTACTCCTAACTGAAGGCCCTGGAAATGGAGAAGGGAGTGAACTCTGTTCAGTGTGCACATACATGAGCAGTCTTCCTTGCCTTTGGATCTGCACGTTTCCCCTTGGCTGTGGTGTAATGAAGCATGCACATATATTTGACAAAACATTTAGTCATACAGCTGGTGTTTCCCTTGCTTGGAATCTGCCAACCTGTTCTGAGTTTTCAGTGCCATAAGAACATTTTGCCTGTGAGCCATTTGACTTTTTTACCAAGGTACACAGCCAACAGCAGAAATCACATATTGCTCATGCATTGAACTTAAGACTAAACAATTCCTAAAAACCTTTGAAACAGACTTTTTGGATTAATCTAGCAAATCCAATGTGCCTGGAACTAATTGCTTTGACTGCAGGTTATGGTGTGATTTAATCAGCCAATGAAGAGTGGTGTTGGAACATGATCACATCCCACCTGGGCTGACAGTAATTAATGAAGTGAAAATGAGCAACTGAGCAGGATCTAGACAGGACTTGTTGCTACAGTGCCCAGGGTCATATTGCTGGGAGAAGGCCCAGTTGCATTCCCTCGGGGTAAGCATTTCTTGTATGTACAGGTATCCTTAGGGGTCGAAGGTTATTGTGAAACCTGATCTGCATTTAGGGATTCATTATAGAGTGTTGTGTTTAGCTATCATTCAAATAAACTCAAGAAAGGAGTTTCACTTCCTCAGGCCTCTGCACTCTTTAGTACCTGTACAAATAATCTCAATATATATCCAGAAATCTGATGATTGAGCAAATTGTACTTGGCACAATTTGAAGTCACTCTAATTCAACATTTATGGGGTTTGCACGACATCCCTGTGTCACACAGAACAAGTTTGCTGCAGTGTTTGTAGCCTGGCTGCTGCACAGACCCTCTCCCAGCCTGTGAACTGCCACAAAATCAGCCTCCCAACTTTTTGTTACAGGTGATGGTTTCAGTGAACTGCCACAAAATCAGCCTCCTAACTTTTTGTTACAGGTGATGGCTTCAGTGAACTGTCACAAAATCAGCTTCCTAACTTTTTGTTACAGGTGGTGGCTTCAGTGATGCTCTTAAAGAGCTGCAAAAGCCTGTGTGTGTTTTGGTTGCTCGCAGAAACTGCCTTTGAGAAGTCATCTGTTGACAAATGATGTCTCCTTCCTCATCCCCAAGGATGTGAACCTTTCATTGAGCTCGACTTGGATACAACATGATTATTTCATCTCTAGTCCTCCAGCTCGCTTTTCCGGGGTAAGTAAGTGACTGATCATTTCCTACCTGAACTGTCAGCCTGTTCCACTGCAATGTTGCCTGGGGGACTCGAGGATATGATTCTCATTAACTCTTCATGAAAGTCAAAATCTTCCCCAGTGCACCTCTGAACCCTCTGCTGGTCCTTTGCAGTTATGGAACACAAATGACACAAAGGTTGTTTGCAGCTCCCCTGTGCCATTGCCGTTACCTTAGCCCTGCTTCTGCCTGGGCTCTGCTGTGAAAAGCTGCTGGATAAATGCTGCTTAAAGCCTTCTACAATGAGCAACAAATTACTGATAGTTTACTCAAAATAAGTTTATGTTTTCCATCTGGAGTGGCCTTTGAATTAATTGTTGCTATTACGTGTACCTAAAATATCTCTCCTAACATCAAAGCCCAGTTGTAGTTTTGACTTCTAAAGAAAGGCAAAGATTCAAACAGTAGATATTCCCTCTAAATTCTCATCCCAGGCCACTTTGCTTTGTTAGTGTCAAAAGTATTCCTCACAGTTATTTTCAAGAAGGACAAATCTTAAAGTGTGAACATATAGAGATATTAGAAAAATGCATTCTCTAAGAGCCTGGAAAATTCTGCCCTTTTTGATTACTAACATCCAACATGGGGTCTGCTGACTTAAAATTCATGTTTGTAATGAGAATTCAGTTTCCAGTGAATGTAATATAAAATGCAAATATAATGTAGAACTCTCAGAAAATCCCCAACAACTGTTGTTTAAAGATTAGGCTTGTTATTATTTGGAAATGTTTGTGTAGCTTGAATGTTTTATTAAGCATCCAAATGATTAGGAACTAAATATCATATTTAGTGCATAATCCCAACAAACAAAATGTGAGTGAGTGTTTAGACTGACAAAGGAAAAAGGAAATAGTCACAAACTTTGTCCACTCCTGTGGACTGTGGTTGTGGTTCCATCAGGTTTCCTCCAGATGTTGTTGCCAAAACATCTCTAAGTCTTTCTTCCCCACATTTAAAGCACAACTGCTGGACCAACAGACTAAACCCTCACTGTTTTCTAACTCGCAGCCAAATTAGGTCCTTAAATGATATGGTGTGAACATGCATTTGAAATGGTATGAAGATTAAGAACATGACTTGCAGCAAGTTACTTATCTGGTCTTTGCTGGCTTTGAGGTTAAGTAGAGGAAACTCGTGTTTGAATCACACCTCCAAACTCCAAATTTGAGAACAGACTGTAGAGTTCCAAGCTCTCCAGAAGGGAACAGAGGGGCTGGAAGAGAATATGACTAAAGATCACACAGTTGTGAAAGCAATCCTAAGCTGAATGCAGAAATGTTATTCACCAAGTCCTGCAGCACTCAAAGGCTTTCACTTAAATTAAGAGGGGATCAGTACAAACCAGATAAAAGTAATTTCATATTCCACAGCTGCTGACCTTCTGACTTTTCCTGCTACTGGAGGTGAGATAACAGAAGTGTCTTGTCCCTTTTTATGATGCTAAGTCTATTAATGAAATGGCCTTCAAATAGTGACAACAGAAAGAAAGGTGCCCTCCAGCATCCCTCAGGAACAGGCTGTGGATGCTGTGAAAGGATGAGTGAGAAGGACCACAACTATTCTTTTAACAAGCAATGGCCTCCTGCAGCCACTGCAAACTTGGAATTCATGTTGTGCACATGGAATGACTCTGGGAGTCCAAAGTGCTCCAGTAGTTTGACATCGTGACTCTAATTGGATTTTATAGTCCATTTAATATTTTCAACCTAATGCATTCCACAAAGTGAAATGCTGTTTATATGTATTTTTTTATAGAGAACATTTCTTCCATATATTAAAACATGCTTGGGAAACTTTTCTGTGTAGTTCTGAGAAACTCATGAGTTACAAAACTTGCAGACACTCCCCTTGAGTGGAAGGTATATAATGTTACCACCCCTGCGCACCCCGACTCAAATAGAAGCCCATTTATATATCTCCACTCTGTTACTCAACCAACTAAAATACTATGGGTGCAAGGATGTTATCTGTGCAAGAATGGGACTCATCTCTCTATTTTTTTCTATCTCCTTCTCTGCCTAAATCCATGTTCTCACCTCTTCCTTTTTCATTTAGTGAGTCATGTAGCTCCAAATACTAAAGCTGTCATTACACTCTAATTTAATTCATATACATTGCACAGCTCATTTGATATCATTAATGTCAAGATTGAATGGCCTCTTACAAGCAGTGATTCATTAGCACAGCACATTCATTATTATGTTTGTCTTTCAGCAGAATTTCCTTCATTTATTTATCAGCACTAAGAGTTTCTCACAGAATTCCATCGTCTATTAGTGCAATGTTTGACACATCTGGCAACATCTGCTCTTTTATTTGGTGGTCGTTTCAGAAGGAGTCCTTAGGCAGGTTCAGACTGTGCCAACACAAAAGGGGAGCTGTTTGCTGATGTTTGATTCATGTGTGTGCTCTGCTTTTTTGGTGTAGTGCATTTACCTTGTCTTTGATTAAAATGGTAATTTGAAACACCAAAATTAAGGTGCTCAGAGATGCAAAGACTACATCAGCCTAATTAGGCAGCACTGATCAATAGGATCAGATTTAAGTAGTACAAGAGCTGTGTTGGGTGGACTTTACCTCTTCCTTATATACAGGGTGAAGGATTGGAAAAGAGCTCCAAGTTCAACAAGTCCAACCTTTGACTCAATCCCACCACACCCACTAAGCCATTTCACAAAGTGCCACATCTCCCCAGATGGTGACTCCACCACTGCCCTGGACAACCCTTCCAGTGAAGGAATTTTTCCCAACATCCCTCCCCTTTATTTTGGTCCCTCTCCATTCTGGTGATGTCGATTGAATGTCCATTAGCAAAGCACCTTCATTCCACTCTGAAGACCATCTTTCTTGTAGCCCTTTCAGGCACTGCAAGGCCACAATTGGGTCCCCCCAAAGCTTCTCCTCTCCAGGCTGAACAATCCCAGCTCTCCCAGCCTTTCCTCTCAGCAGAGCTGCTCCATCCTCTGACCATTCTGGGGCATCCTCTGGACTCCCCAGCAGCTCCATGTGCTTTCTATCCTGTGATCCTGCTCCTGGATTATTTCACAGAACCAGCTCAGAGCTTGGGCCAGAGCTGTAGAAATGCAGCATTTACAACTTGCTCATACAGTAAACATTAAATGCTTAATATTTTTCTCTAACTGTACTGATCTCTTCATATAATATTAAGTACTATTTTAATCTTAGGTTCTTATATGTATTACTGAAACCTTGAGTGTTTTCAGTGTCTTCTGCAGATGATTTCTTGAGTCAGTGGTTTACCCCTGAAGACAATTGAAGATCAATTCTGAATGTAAAACATCTTTACCCAGTTGTAGCTACAGATGAGAAATCAAAGGCAAGATTAAGTGAAGTGTCTTTTTCTTTTCTTTTTGTTTCCTTTCTTTTGTATCAGAGACTGTCTCAGACACAAACAATGTAATTTGATAGATATTATGGGGGAAAAAATCATTTATGCTGTATTTTATCAAGTCTGTACATGAAGGGCTTTTGCCAGCAATGATTTTATTGAACAGACTGAATGCAAAAAAGGCATAGAACAATCAGTTCTATTCAAAATACTCAAGTAGTCACAGGTTTTCCGTGAGTGGCTGTTGAGAAAATCCCACAGCTGTGGAAGGATATGGGGAAGGAGAATGTCTGCTCTACTAAGAGTATCTGATAAGGACACTTTCGTTGAAAAAAAATAATAAATTAAAAGAGGGAAGAGATGAACAAAAACATTCAGGACAAACCTACTCAGTCCTATGAACTGGGAAGGATGTGTGGGGTGTCAGAATGTTTGTTTTGCAGTAATTATCTCACTAAGAACATTGACTAACTGGGATAATGAGGGGAACAAACACACAGAGACACAAAACCTGAGCTGATTTGGTGCCCAATGTCAGAGTCAGTCCCTGCCTTGCGGGAATCACCACCTGTAAATAAACTCTGTCCTGTGACAGGCTGGGCCTGAGCTGTGGCTCATTTTCTGGACAAGGTTATGGGACCTGAGTGTCAAAGAGCCTTTGCTACAGGTTGGGGGTGACTGTCCTTGCCTCTGCTGTCACACTGGCCAGGAGCACATTCCCTCAGGTGGAGATGTCTTTTCACTGGCTGAATTATCCTCCTGCATTCCAGGAGTCTCCTGGATTGCCTATAGAGACTTTTCCAGCAGGTGTTGGGATGGTGGGAGTCCTGCAGCAGGACAAGAGCCTGTGAGCAGGACAAGAGCCTGTGAGCAGGACATCTCCTCTGCCTGGAGTAAAAAACCACCATCAATAGGTTCCTCTTACTCAGGGATGAGGCAACAGAAGAAATCTGAGTGGTTGTACAAGACTAATTTCATGCCATCAGGAGGAGGGGGCTGTGGAAGATGGGATGGGATGTGCAGGAGAAGGGCTGTTGGTAGGGAAAACAGGGATTGTAGTGGCTTTGGGAAGGAACAATCATGAAGAATAAAGGGAAAAGCAGGTAGAAAAGCAGTCAACAGACAGGCTCAGGACATAGAGAGGGATTCCCTCTGTCCCCACATCCCCCATATCCTGCTCCTCTTACCCTTTTCTGGTTGTATTTGAGCAGTTCAGAGCAGCACAACCTGCAAACAAAAGCTGATTCTATCACTGGGTCCCAGAGGTGAAGACACAGCTAATTAAGGGTTAAAATATAACCTTGCATAACTTTAGGATAAGTTTAATATTTTTCCTGCCTTGAAGGATTTTTCTCATTCCCATTTCCAGGCATAACTTTTGGAACTGCCTGAACATTTCCTTTAGCAGCTCGGTGGTTCCAAGGTGCTCTCAGCATTCCCAGTGCCCTCTTACAACTCTCACAGCCAGCACTGGGAATCTTGGAACTTAATTTGGGATGTCCAGAATATTGCTTGAGGGAGGTGCTTTAAAATTCCTGTGGAAAAATCACTTTCACCTTAAAACGTGAGGTGAGGGAATAAAAAATGATGTGCTGCTAAATAATTAAGGCAGGGCATGACATTTACCATGAAGCTGGAGAATGCAGCTGCCAGTTGTTGGGAGTAAAGAACAGGTAACTGAAACTTGAGACACTTTGAAAATCTTTATCATGTTCTGGTATAAACAAGACTGAGACTTTTTTATTTTCTTTTAAGTTTTAGTGCTTGAGCAAAGAGGAGGGACTGTGGCTGCAATTCTTCTTCAGAGTAAGTGAATGAGCCAGTAAAAGGTATTGAAATACTTTGTAAAAGTTTTTGAAAGTGTTTTTCCCTCATTCAAAAAGGGTCCACCAGGACTGGTTTTAATGACTGACTTAAAATGGCAGTTGCAAATCAGGAGTGAGAGAAGTGAAGCCAAGGGAAGAGACAAGAAATAAAAGGGGCAAAAAGGACAAGGACAAGAGACAAGGGAAAAGGAAAATGGGAAAGGGAAAAGGGTAAAGAGAGAAACAGAAAGGGATGGGGAATAGGGAAGGAGAAGGAGAGGAGAGGAAAAAAGAGAGGAAGGGAGAGGAAAAAGGAAAGGAGAAGGAAAGGATGCATATAAGTTTAGATCTATATATGTGTGTTTATATGTTCCCTGCCCTAGTCTTCTTATTTTTTTTTTTAATTTGCGCTTTAATTCATATTCTCAAGGCATCTTCTCTGGGGGGGAACAACCATTAAAACATTCCAATACATGACATGATTGAAAATTTTACTTTTTGGTAAGGACACTTATGGATTAAATTAATTTATATTCTTGGTTTTCAAGTTTGCATGTGTTGAAAATAATGCATTTCCTTCTTGATATTACCTTCTATTTCAGATTTAAATTTCATTGCATTTGAACAGAAAAGTAAATTAACTACACTGAACAAGCCTCAGACTATTGGGAAGGGCAGGAAATGGCTTTTTGGCATTTTAAATTTGTTGCTCCATTAAATCAAATATTCACCCTGTGGACCAGGAAAATTGCCTGAGGATGGTGATGCTGGGACAGCAATCATTGTCTCAGGGGGCTGAGCTGCCAGGAGGGACCCTCAGGAGTGTTCTGTTGCTCTACTTCATTAGGGGAACTTTGCCTGGGAAGGGCTCATTCCTTCCCTTGAGTAATTTCTTCCTCTATCCTGAACTGAGCATAAGCCAACAGTAAAAAAGTAAGTAGAGCTGATAATTAAGTGCTTCTGACCTCATGTGTCCAGACAGAAAGATGGATAGAAATGTGATTTGTTCCTTTTCAGGTTATTTGTACCACTCAGGAACAGAGTGGGAATTGTTGTGTTGGAGAGAAACTCCCAGACAGGAGGTTGTGCTGAGGTGGGGGAGCCTCTTCTCCATGGTAGGACAAGTGGAAAGGGCCTCAAGTTGTGCCAGGGCAGGTTCAGGTGGGATCTCAGGAACAAGTTCTTCACTTAGAGAGTGGTCAGGCATCGGAAGGGGCTGCCCAGGGAGTCACCATCCCTGGAAGGGTTGGAAAAATTAGTGGATGTGGCACTCGGTGATAGGGTTTAGTGGGATTGGGGGCACTTGGTGGAAGGTTGGACTTGATGGTCCTGGAGGTCTTTTTCCAACCTCTCTGATTCTATGAACTAAATTAAACAAAGAACAAGCAGTAACACTGAGTGCAGCCTGTTAATTTAAGCTTCCAGGGAACAGGTTGGGCAGATTCTGGATGTATGAAGGCAATTTGGGTCCAGTATCCTTCTCAATCCTTGTGTCTGTCCTTCTACTCTAATAGCTCTTTTAATTTTTCTCCTTTCTTGAATCAATAAAACATGATGCCACTCCTGATGTAACCCCTTAGACCTTATGCAAAGAGAAAATAACCTGTAAATAGCAATTTCAGGGGGAAAAAAGGGATCCTGTCTCCTTTGAATGCTCCCTACAGCTCCATGACTGGTGTTGACAAGCAGCAGAGACTCCTCACATCACATCACAAG
The DNA here is from genome assembly GCA_035041345.1 of Poliocrania exsul. Taxonomy (NCBI): domain Eukaryota; kingdom Metazoa; phylum Chordata; class Aves; order Passeriformes; family Thamnophilidae; genus Poliocrania; species Poliocrania exsul. The sequence goes on along the minus strand of JAWWLZ010000004.1, from coordinate 25,073,199 downwards.
AGTTGGCAGTGAGAGCTCAGCAATCCCGCAGCACCAGCACAGTACTGAGAGACGGTACTGGACGGGATGTGAGCACATTAATAGAGTTGTGGGGAGCCACAGCAACTGCAATTGGACACAGGAGACTTAGCAGAGCCTTTAGCTGGAAGTTTGGCACCTCTGTGCCCATGGAAGGTGAGTGACAAATTCATCCATGTACACAAACACACCTCCATGTCCATCTGGCAGTGTACAAGGGAGGAGAGCAGGGATTCCTTCTGACAGATGACAGAAACCAGGAGTGATCATTAGTGCAGAAGGAGAAATGGCAATGCCTATTTTGGGTGACACACAACAGCCTTGGAAGGAGAAACAGAGGAGGAAAAGGTGCAATTCAGGAAAAAAGTTCTACTGGAGCTTCTTGGAAAATTGAGCACTTAGAAAAGTCAGATGAGCAGCTTTTGGACTATCAGCATTGCTGACAGAGCTCTCAGGGGAGGACACAACTTTTGTGACATGTAAAACCCCAGTTTGAGGGTGTTTTCCCATCTGTTGCTGTGTTGAATGTGCTTCATCCTGCTTGATACATGAGAGATCTTGCTCTGTACACTTCATGCCATTATTTC
>JAWWLZ010000004.1:25053247-25066701 GCA_035041345.1 Poliocrania exsul | reverse complement strand
TTTTTGTTTTTTTTTTTTTTTTTTTTTTTTTTTTTTTTTTTTTTTTTTTTTTTTTTTTTTTAATAACCTGAGAACCAGCAAATGCAGCAGATCTCCCAGTTCTTGCAGGAATGGAAGCACATTGTTCACAGCCATTTCTTTTGATCTGATCATTTTGCTAAAGTGCATAATAAACCCACAGAGCCTGAAGGTTTGGCATGTCACAATGACTTTAATCCTGCAATGATTTTACACCTGAGAGGCCACACGGCACCATTTGATATTTGCTGCAAATTTAGTCCTAATTTATTTCTTCTGCCAAACATTTGGGTTTAATTTGACAGCCTTAATATCCCCAGGAAAACATACCACCTACAGTTTTAAATGGGAACTGGACTGGAATAATGTTGTGTATTACCTTTAAGACACAGTTCCTTGAGTCTTTTGATGAAATCCATTATCAAAATGCTTTTGCTTTCTTTGGGTGATTCTGGAAATAATAAAGAGTCTACAAAATCATACAATGATTTGCAATATCAAGATCATTAAATTGAATATTATCTGCTTATATGTAATATGAACATACTCAGAGCTATACATTCAATTGAACAATGCAAATGTCTTATTTTATATATATATATATATGTATTTTTATATTTTTATATATATATATATATATATATATTTGCACATTTACACAGAGCCATTTTGTTTTGCAACCCACTATTGGATCACTCTTTCTGTTCTCTTTAAAGTTTATTTTCTGTGGATTTATGGCTCCATCAGGGTCAAAGCCCACGGAACAAACTGTGGCTATAAAGCGTGGCAATAAGTGGATTAGCAAAGAATGGGATTGAAAACCTGTGATTTAAAAGGGGTAGAGAACTGGGATTAGGTGGGGAATAAATGTTGTAGAGTATCATTTGTGAAGAGTCCCCAAAAAGAACTCAAATTAATAAAGCAGGAAGGGAATGTGAGATCTTCAGAGCTACAAGAAGAGGCTGTACAAAAACTGGGAGGGTGGAAATGAGTTTAATTTAGATGAGAACAATTAATGGCTGAGGTAGAATGAGGAAGTCAGGACAAGAAGCATGAGGGGCAAGGAAAAGTTTGGGGGTGGTGGGAAGAGGCAGTGGAATCTCTGCTCACCACAACACAAACCATCTGGAAAGTGAAGTGGGACTTTGGTCCCTTGGATTGCTGCAGACAGATATTTATTGCTTAAACCTCTGTCTCCTGGAATCAACTTGCTTTCATTTCATGGAAACAACAAGCACAGGACTGAAGGAAGGTGAAAGAAGGCAAAAGGAAATGGGATCCTTCAAAATCTTTGGAGGATCCTGCTCTTTACATCAGTTCAGGGTGGGAAAAGAGGCAGTAATGGCAATGCCAACAGTATTAATTGAGCAGGGCAGCAATTCCACCCTGGAGCATCTCTGGTGTATCTCAGCACAGTTCTGAGGGACTCTTTATCATCTGAGGGCAGTTCAGTCATCTCCTTGATTTCTTTGGACAGCTCTGAAGCTGCCCTGAACTGTTCCATGGATTTTGTCACACCTCCTGCCCTGCCAAGACGTGTGTAAAGTGGCTTCTGTGTTTCACACTCCATCAGCTTTGATAACCACGAGAAGAATGAACTTTCAGTTGAGGTGGTGGAGGTCAACCATGTAGTAGCCAAAAGGTAAGAGCATCTCCAGCCCTATTTCCATCATACAAATATATATAAATCAGGGCATTTTCAATCCGCTTTCATCTTTCCTGCTCAGAAAAATCTTACATGGAATCACTGAATAAAACATACACTTAGAAAAACTAAACTGAGTTTAGTTTTAGACTCTTGGAAGGGGAGAAAGTTCTGATTCATCTGCACTCCAGGCTGTTTTCTCAATTCAGGAGCCACTTTGATATTTCTTGGAAAAAGAATTGTCTGTAAGTGCATAATGTTGTCTTACAACTTTTCCCTTTGGAGTGGACAGAGGGCAGTTCTAAGAACTTCTGCTGATTTTCTGGAATAAATTATTTCTGTGAGTACCTGAGGCTAAAAAGACCTCTCTTCAGTAAGTAAGGGGAACTTTTGCAGTGAATTCAGCCTTTCTGTCATAGTTGTATCTTCAGAATTAGGGAGCACATTTGCATTGGGAAGAAACTTCAAGTCCTCTTGCAAGTGAGTTTGTGGTGTGCAAAAAGTCTTGGATACCTTTAAAACAACAGTTTTGTAGAGCCAAGACCTGTTCTATCCTTGGAGTCCATAACACGCGTAGCCATAGTTATGACAGCACTAGAACTCGGTGGAAAAAGGAAATAAGTTCTGTTTTCATGACTGAAATAAAATGAAAAATGAATGCCATTAATGAAAATTAACTTGTGGTTTAAGTGTCTGACTGGACAGGTGGATAAAAAACCATTCAGAGGAAACCAAAGCCATGTCTCAATCCTAAAAACTATCAAACTACACTATAGTATTGAAATATTTTTGTCCTCCATCACCCTGCAGGAGATTCAAAGGAATGCACTGTTCAATATTTACTGTTCCTTTAAAATATGGTTTTTCTAAATGTAGGAAGCAGCTCCTGGTTTTGTGCACACACAGAAAACTATTAATTAAAAATGCTCACGCAGAGAATGCCTTTAAACTTGGGCAATAATAACTGTAAAAGGGTTGAAAGCAAACATCTGCACTTACTGCATTCCAGGTTATTGGTAATTATTCCCTTTGGAATTTATTAGTCTTGTGTAGGCAAAATAAACACTCCAGTTTAGAGCAGGTAATAGAAATCCTTCCCTTGGTACCTGTAAAGGCTGCACAGTTCCTGTCTAAGCACTTTAGGAATGGTTTGAATTCCCCAAAGCCAAATCCCAGCACAATGCAGGGCTGGTGTTCCACTTTCCAGGCCTTTCAGGGTCTTTTCCAGCTTTCACAATATAAATCTATCTGCAGGCAGAGGCTTTCCAATTCCAGAGCAGCCTCAGGTGCTAAATAATCCCAAATCCCTGAATACAAATGAACATACAACATGGAACTGATGTACATACAAATTAGAAACGACCACAGTTTTTGAAATTCTGCTTAGTCTGTCCACTCTGCTGCCTCATGTAGCTCATCTGAAAGGTGTTTATTGCATTATTGATCCTTCATGAAGTGCTAAAATAACTTCTCATGTCATCAGTTTAATAAAGGCAAACCCTTCTAAACAGAAGAGGTATCAAAGTGTTTCTATTATGTAGTAAAGATGTACAGAGTGTTTAAGATCCCAACTGGGATGCAAAGTCACCAATCCACAAAATGTCCTCAAAATGTTCCAGATGCAGCGTGTTGTCATCATTATTTTTGGTAAATTTATAAAAACATAGCAATCAAAAGATGATTAGTTAAGTGTAAAGAAGAATTCTCAAGCAAAGGAAGAAAACGCACGTGTTTCTGTAGAATTCTGTAAGGATGAAGTCACGTACCCTGTAATGTGCAATATATCCCATGATTAGAAACTGAAAATTGCTTTTCTTCCTTCTCAGGACCTGCAAACAGCACAAGCTGCTAAAGTGAATTGAATGCACCAACACTCATACAAAGTTTAATCTCAAGAGGAAGATCTTAATGGCATTTTATGTAATATCCTGATCTGCAGCCCATTAACAGGACAAAAATCTTTCCCATGTCCATCCCCAAATTTGTTTTGCAGAGGAGCCAGAAATAAAATCCTAATATCTTTTGTGCCAAAGACAAGGATGATTTGCATCTCCACATTTGTTCTCTTCGTGCCACCCTCCTTTACTTTGCCAGGTATTTAAATGCCTGCTGGAAAACTCCCCTGTTTGATTACTGTGTCCTGATGACAAAATGCTGAGTCCATTCTGATTATTAATGATAATGAGAAATACAGAAATCAGATGAGAGGGTTCATAAATCCTCAGGAGAGAAGGCCCAGACCAAATGTTTATGTTGTGGTGGTGATTATCAGAGCTAATATATCCTCCCATCTCTAATAGCAACACGAGGGCAAATTCTCAGGGGGAATAAATCATTCTGGTCCTTGTACCATTAAGGTTTTTGCTTGGGTTGGTTTGGTCTCAGTATTTTTGTTCTACACAATAAATTCAGGTCTGTCTCCTCCTACAGAACATCTCCCTCATTATGGGAGGTTTGACCAGTGTAATTCAATAGATCTTTTGCTCCAAACCCCAACCATTGTACAATACCCCATTTTTCACAAAACAAGTGCATCTAAAGTCCTTTTAAAATCTATATTGTTTTTTGTCCTTTGTGGCATAGCCAAACCAAAATGGGAAAAGCCTCATTTTTTAAAAATGTAAACAAAACACACAGACTGACCTGGAAATGCAGCTCTTTTCCCTGTTGACTTTGCTGTTAAATCAAAGGCCAGCACCAATAAATGCCAAGGGTTTAGGATACTGGAAACAGTAACATTTCTTTTGTTAAAGCAGCAGTTCAGTCTTGTTGAGGGCAGAGACCAAGGTGTCTTGTACCTTGCCCAGCCAAGCATTGAAGAAAAATGACTCAATCCATTCTCCAAATCTGTCTGCTTTCTCTGCAATTATTTTTAATGTGCTTTTTGACAAATTGTCAAGAAAGGAAGTTAACAGGCTTGGCTGTTGTGGTCAGAGGTGCCAAGGAACAAGGGGCACAGCTCTGAATGCCAGTCTGGCAGACGGGCAGGAAGGAAATAAAGGTGGTGGGAACAGTCATAGATGTCTTCCTGGGCTCCACAGACATTTGAATCCTGGCAGAAAAGAGCTCCAGAACTGGCCAGAAAAGCAATTATTAGCACAGTTTTGATAAAGGAAATACATAATCTCTCCATAGAGGATTTTTCTATTTGTATGAGGAGATATTCAGCCCCTGCCAAGGGTCTGTGTATCCATTTTCAGTGTACATTTTGGTAATTTTCATCAAACTAATATCTAAACTAAGTGATTAGAAAGTACATGGAATTGGAACTGATTTAATGGATTAAAGGAAAAATTATTTACTTCAATTAATGTGTGGTGTCCCACTTGCTTACTGGGAAATCTGAACTGAAAGAAAATGGAAGAAGAAATGTTTCCGTCTACATTTATGTGACACTTTCAGTCCTCTGTAGCACATCCCTGGAAGTGTCCAAGGCCAGGTTGAAGCAACCTGGGCTGTTGGGAGGTGTCCCTGCCCATGGCAGGGGGTGGCACTGCATGGGCTTTAAGGTCCCTTCCCACCCAAACCAGTCTGGGATTTTATGAAATCCATGCTCCTTAAATCGCTGCAAAATTTCCATTTTTGTTACCTTTATTTCCCCTTTTCTTTGGCAGTGATCCAAATTAAAAACCAAAGAGGTCAGAGAAGCAGAGAGTAACTAAAGCAGTGCAGAAGTTCCCGGGGAGTTTGGAGGTTTGGGGTGTTTCTTTGGAGGTTTAGGGGGGAATTTTTTTTCTGCTCAACAGCCAATTGATAAAAGTATCTATTTAAGTAGAACACAGCTGTTGAGAGTATTTATTGAAGCACTAGAAAAAAAAAAAACAAACCTGCAATAAGAGGTTGTTAAAGTGAAAGGAAAAAGTGATCAAATTGACACTTGAACTAATTGCATCATTCTGAATGAGGTAAGTCATGGAAAAGGACAAAATTGTAACATTTGCAACATTCCACATTGTAACTAATTGGAACTTTTTGCCTGCATAATTAAAAGTGCAATTTTTCAAGGCAGCAGAGCAACACTATTGCATTTTTGTAAGAGTTTCATCAGGATTTTCAAATTAAGAAACACAAGGAGGATCAGAACACATGGAATCCACATCTCCAGCCTCGTTCCTTTGAAAGGGAAGAGAAATTCCAGTTGAATTTGCCACTAAGGTGTGTAAAATCCTTACACAGCCTGATAGTAATTAGGATTTTTAGCTGATGACTAGAATTGATGAATAGAAGTTGAAATAGTGAATAGAAAGTTATAATTCTCATTCTGGGTGTAATCAGAAGCTCTGTTTGGTTCCCTTTGCTGGTGGTGGCAATGGGCAGCTACAGACAGGCAGAATTTTCTGGAAGGTCCAGGGGATTCCCATTCCATTCCAGCCCTGACTGGGACTGTCAGTAAATCCCTCCTGCATTGCTGTGGCCTGACCACAAGCCTCAGCCTAAAGAATTTAGAATTTAAACATGACCCAACTGTCTGCAGTTCCCAAAGAAATCGATGGAAATATGTGCTTGGACATTTAATTCCAACAGTTTGATTTTACAAGTGGTTCAGTTCTAAAAGGAACTAAAAAGTTCTAAAGAGGCAAAAACCTCTGGTCAGAGGTGCAGGAGTGAGGCAGGAAGGGAAATATTTATTCCTAAAAAGATGACCAGGTTTTGGTAAAGAGAAGGTGTGTCTTGCTTATGTCCCAAGGAAATGAAGTTTATAAAAGTTCCCTCTGGCCCCTTCCACTCTTACCTTCATGTGTCTGGTTAATTTAATCTGGGTTCATGAGAAAGGGGAAAAATAAAGCAAGGAGGAAAAAACCAACCACGGAAACAACAGAAACAAAAAAGCAAAATGTCACAACTCAGAAATGAGAAAAGAAGTAAAAATAATAATTTAAACAATATGAAGTTCTTACAAGTTATATGAAAATAAGGGAGGAGTAGAGGCAAGAACTTTCAGCAGTGTCCTGGCTGACTGAAAGGGGGAAGCAAAGCCCTGGTGAGAAACTCCTGGGAGCCCTTAGAAATTCCCAAGTTACTGAGTAGGGCAGAGTGGGAATTTGCAGCCAGTCATGGGGAAATACAGAAAAGCAAACCTGCAGCAGGAGAGATTGTGAGTCTCAGCTTTATAGGTAATTTCCTTCTCTTTTGGTCTCCTCTGTTGTTTCCTTGTAATAAACACATTTTTTTCCTACAGAATGGATCTTGCTCCTCCATTTCTCACATTTTCACACTTCAGTGTCTCAATCCTTTCTCTGACACAAAAGCTTCACTCTCACCCTGTGCTCCAGGCCATGGACAGGGATGCTCTGGGGACACCATCCCAGATCCTCAGTAGTTTTTACTTCACAGGCATTCATTGTAGAATGGTATTGGAAAAGGCAGGTCAGATACCACCAGTAAAGGGCAGCCTGATCTTCTGCTCCAGTGGTTGGCAAGAATTAGGGCCTGGAGTGCCATACAAGAAGCTGAGGGCACTTGGGGTGTTCAGCTGAAGGAGAGGAGAGGAGGGCAGAGCTCACTGGGGGCTGCAGCTCCTCCTGAGGGGCAGCTCCATCTCTGCTCTGTGTGAGCAGGGACAGCACCCAGGGAATGGCTGGAGCTGGGTCAGGGCAGGGTCAGGTTGGATCTCAGGACAAAGCTCTTCCCCCAGAGGGTGGTGGGCATTGACCAGGCTCCCCAGGGCAGTGGGCACGGCCCCAAGGCTGCCAGAGCTCCAAGAGTGATTGGATGATCCTCTGAGGGACAGGGTGGGATTGCTGGGCCAGGGCCAGAGGCTGGACTGGATGGTCCTTGGAGGTACTTCCAGCTCAGGATAGTCTATGATTCCATAAAAAAAAAAAAAAAAAAAAAAAAAAAAAAAAAAAGAGAGAGAGAAAGAGGATGTTTTTGCTGCAGTCAGACAAAGAATTTTCTTTAGTACAAAAAATCCTGAAGCAGAAAGTTGATGAACAGAGAACGAAAATGCTGGTTTGGTGGTTGAAGTTCTTCGTAGGAACTGTCCCACAAGATGACCTATCTCTTCCATGTGTTCTAGAGTTTCCATTTGTTTTCAGAGTATTCTATGTATTAAATATATTCTGTGTAATCTGTTCTCTGTGAGGTGTCTCCTGCTCTTAAATCCTTCTCAGAGACATCGATCAAACCTGACCCATGAGAGAAATGTCAGGGGGAATTCAGAGGGCTGCCTGTGTGCTTAAACTCATGTGCTTTACACTTCTGTTTTATCCATCCTCCTTTGGGGAGGAGGGAAAATAAAAAGCAGGGATTGGTAGAGAAAAAAGGTTTTGGGTTTTCTACAGAATAACTTAACACTCATGGAGCAGGGAACGTGTTTGTTGTAGGCATATTTGTTGGAAGTGTTGCTGGAGTATTGGATAATTTTCTTCCAATTTCCTTCTACTATAAAGTAAATTGTTATTTTTAAGAAAGACTTTGCAGCTTTGCATAAATTAACTTGTTCACAGACATTATAGTGTATTCTAGAGAATGACTGAAAAGCTAAAACCCCCTGATATTTAGTGCCTAAATTGATGCTTTTCTTGCACTCCACCTCTAAAGGGTTAGACACCAAGCAGATAAATATTCCAATTAACAGGCCAAGACAGTGTTTTAAATTGCAAAGAAAACAATTCTATTTTAACAATAACAGCAGCCTCTGGAGCAAATGACTCCTGACATCTTTCTTCAGCCTGGGATTGATCTGCCAGGTGATTATGGCACTTTTGCCCACATCTCAGCATGCCAGGCAGCTGGGGAGCTGCATTTCCAAACCTTCGAGCTGAGGCTGAAGGAAAAGCTGATTACACAAAGCAATGAATATTGCATTAAGTGGCAAAGCAAAGGAACAAACAGCAGCACACAAGGAGGCAAAACCTCAGGCAACCCATTGGAAATGGTGTGGGGCATTTCATTTCAGCACCGAGACACCAAAGGTTTGAATTTTGAGAAAATTTAGGGCTCAGAGTGTTAGCAAAAGGCTTCTTGGAAACAAAGCATTCTGAGCAAACACAATTTGAGGGGCCTGAAAGAGTTTTCTGTTCTGTTATGTTTATAGAAAATGAAGAATTTCCTTAGAGCTGAGGTAAAAAGCAAACAGATTTATGGAGAGGGGAGTTGTGCTGAGTGGTTTTTCACTCCATCAGCTCAGGACACCACACTCCATCACACAAAGACAACAAATATTTGATAGTTTCTATTCCTAGGTACTCTATACCTATTTATCTATGAAATTGTGGCTTTCAGTGTGGTTGGTTTTCCTGGCAACATAAAGGATCCACAGGCTGTGGACATATATTTTTGTATCTTAATGTAAACCACCTCAAATAGAACCACTACTCCTTTCCCCCAGTGTTAAAATTTCCATTACACAACCCCAGCATTGCTGTTTGACCTTCTCAAATAAAACTCAAATTATTTCAATAACAAAGAGTGATAACTTTTGGCCCTTCTGCTGGGGGAGAAGTGACAGCCTATGACGCTTCTTGGCATCTCTGCTTAGGGGGGATGTTTTCAGTCAGTGACTTGTATTTATTTCTCATGAATTACAGATTGCCCATTAACATGGAGCTTTGCATGGAGAAGTTGAGCCCCATAGATGGTGATAAAGCATCACTGCTGTCTGGCTGTAACAAATCACTCTCATTATGCCTTCATGTTTAAGTCATAAATGCACTTTGTCCTGCAGAGATGGAGCCAAGCCCTGTGATCGATGGGGCCTCTGCTTTGACTCAAAGGATCAACATCACTTCTGATTGTTTCAGTCTGGGGAGGAAACTGTTCTTGTTCGTGTCAGGGTTGGACTTTGTGACCCTTGTTAGTCCCTTCAAACCCAGGAATTCTATGAATTCTCCTCACAAGAAACAATTGTGATCATTACATTTATTGCCTATTCAGCATAATGTGAATTAACTTTAGTTACTTGGTGAGCAAAATGCCACAAGCAGATCTTTCAAATGGGGTTTTTGTTTTTCCTTCACTCTACATGCACATTTGGGCCTCAGTTCAGCAAAGCAGTGCAGCTTCTTTGTGTAGCCCTAAGGATATGGTAAAATGAAGCAGAGCCTTCACAGAAGAAAGAATATTATCTAGTCTGCCTTTTAAACAGTAATTGCTTTCACAAACAAAAATCAAGTAATCACAGCCCTCCGGAAAACAAAGGAGAAAAGAAACTTCAGCACCAAGAACAGCGACGCTAAAACGTTCAAGGCAGTATTTAAAGCCATGTATCTCTGCCACAGATACTCAAGTCATCCCACTAACTCAGTCAGGGAGGAAAAAAAAAGTTCAAAAAGCATCTTATTAATCTTCCTGAAGTGGGGGAAGAAGGAAAAAAAAAAAAGATATCCAAAATAATTGCTAGGAAAACAATATGTAGTCTTTGTATTCCTGGCATGTGTTTGCTGTACAATCTGAACCAGAGATAGGAAAGCTGGTGTTTAAATGGAGTTCTGACAGTGGGATTAAAGTCTGGATCCATCTCTCTGGAATCCTTTGGACTGTGAGAGCAGCCCAGAACGGAAGGATTTGGAAGCAGCATCCTACAGCAAACACACTCCTTTTATTCCCTGGCTGCTGTCTCAGTGCTGCTCACACCTGAGGCCTGAAGGAGGCATTTCCTGGCATGAGGTTTTTCTGTTGCTTCCTCCCATGAGCTGAAAAGCTCCTGGAAAACACCAGGAATGCAGTGACAGCTCTGGGAGGTTTAAATCCTTCCATGGAGGGATTGGCTCAGCCAGGTCTCCCTGGTGCTGCTTTTCCCCTTCTCCAGAGGTAAAGGGGGAACTGGAACCAGGACACACGTGGGTTTGAGCAGTGCCTGTGGTTTGGGTACCACAACAGAAGCAGGTTGTGATGAAGCCCAAAAAGAAATAATTAGAGCCTTGGAGAGGCTCATGAGAGGAGCTGGAGAAGCTCCAGCTGCAATTACTGCCACTGATGCTCTGACAGGCGCTTTAATAAGAAGTATCCTGTAATCATCAATAGGGTTCTTCATTAAAACAAGGCACTGCCTTAATATGGAGTTACAGGACTGGGGTTTGGGGCTCTGTAACCTGAGGAGGGGAAGAGAAGGTAAATTAAAGAGATTAACATGATTCAATAGCTGAATCCTTGTACAGCAATCAATGTCAAATAATTAAAACAAGTTATTTGCAATGAATCAGCAAGTTCTGTCAATATGTTAATAAAGATTCTTGTGCAGGTATGGAATTTATAGCAATAAAGAGAATACAGTTTGCAAGTGCTTCTAGTTTAAAAATGCAGTGTTATATCTCACTGTCAGTGAATATCTTACTCCAGAAGGAAATACCAAATTCAGACCCACTGACTTTTACATTATGCCATTGAAAATTGACTTTGTAACAAGAACGGCTGTTTTGTGTTTTACAAATTCTGGCTTTCCTTACCCTGAAAAAGGAGATGTTTGTAAAGGTGTGTATTGAGAAAAGATTCTCCCCTAGAAATCCCATTAAAAGGTCTCCAAGGGACATGATGTACAGTATAAGATGTTAGAAAATATCACTGGGAGGTTTCTTGAGTAGATATTTACTTCTCTTACTTCCTTGGTTGTGCATATATAGAACTTAAATATCCACATATAAGATTTCTCTCATTTATGATTTTTGGCTCCCTTTTAGGGCCTTCATTGGTTCAGTCATCTGCATGGGAAAATCCCATGTTGGAGTAGATTTGGTAAAGCCAAAACTCATAGATATATTTTTAATGTCTTTATTAATGATCAGGATGATGGAAAGAAGGAAAAAGCACCAACCAAAAGCAAAGGGACCTATAAATGCTGGGCCAGGATGGTCCAACAGGGCACAAGAGACATGGGCAGGGCAAATGGGCTGGACACAACCTCAGGAGGTCCCACAGGAGCAGGGGCAAAGCTGGGCTGATGTGCAGACCAGGGGCAGAACTGCTGGAAGGCAGCTGGAGAGGAGGAACAGCTGGAGAGGTGGGAACAGCTGGAGAGACAGGAACAGCTGGAGAGGAGGAAAAGCTGGAGAGGCAGAGCAGCTGAAGAGGGAGGAACAATTGGAGAGGGAGGAATAGTTGGAGATGTGGGAACAGCTGGAGAGGGAGAAACAGCTGGAGATGTGGGAACAGCTGGAGAGGAAGGACATCTGGAGAGGCAAGGACAGCTGGAGAAGCAGAAAGAGCTGGAGAGGGAGAAACAGCTGGAGAGGCAGGAATAGCTGGAGGGAGGGAAAAGCTGGAGAGGGAAGGACATCTGGAGAGGCAGGAAGAACTGAAGAGAGAGAAAGAGCTGGAGAGGAGGAACAGCTGGAGAGGGAGAAATAGCTGGAGAGGCAGGACCGAGGGATCCTGTTGGAGAACATGTGAAGCCATGTGCCAACCTGTCTGGATTTGCAGGAGTGAGCCAGCAGGTAGGTCCTCCCCCTTTGCTCATCCCTTGGGAGAGCACATCTGGAGGGTTGTGTCTGCTCTGGGGCTCCCCAGGGCAAGCCCACCAAGGAAATACTGGAGAGAGCCCAGTGGGGGACCAAGAACAGGCCAAGGAACTTGATTTGTTGGATCTTCAGAAGAGGTTGGCCGAGGGGAGATTAGGGCAGTCCTCAGCCATAAACTTCATGGTAAAGTTGGCTGATTGTGCAGCAGCAAAGTGGATATAAAAATTCCTTCCTGATTCAGTTCATACAATAAAACCTATGGTATTAAATACCAAAGCTATGCGTGGGATCATAAAATTATCCAGGCATTTCAGAAATTCAGCTGCACCATTTGGCTCCTTGACCTCCAGCTATGGAGGATTTCACAGGTCAACTAAAAGATGGTGGAAGCATTACTTCATTTTAATTATCCCTTTTCTTCATCATTGGGTTTTTTAGATGGTAATTCAACAATTGGAACACCTACCTTTGCCTCCTGGGTGTTCAATCCCACACTTCTGGTGTTCTGCAGTGATGAACCAAGGGAATGTCTGACATTGCAATCCAGAGTCAGATGGTGGAAGGGATAAATGGGAAAAGGGCCAAAATTTTATCCACGAGGATTAAATAATAGGGATAATCTCAGACAAGGGGACAGTACTGATATGAACCACAGAATTACAGACTATCCTGAGCTGGAAGGGACCCCCAAGGACCATTCAATCCAACCCCTGGCTCTGCACAGACACCCCAACAATCTCACCCTGGCCCTGAGAGGATCATCCAAACCCTTCAGGAACTCTGGCAGCCTTGGGGCCGTGCCCACTGCCCTGGGCAGCCTGGTCAGTGCTTTTCTGGAAGTTTCTTACCTTTTTTCTCTGTATCATCTGCAAATATTGGTTTTCATCTCAGCAGCACCTGCCAAGGGTCAGGGGGAGGCCAAGCAGACCATGGGGCCACAGCAATTCTGCTGCTGCTGAGGGTGTGAAACTCTTCAAAATCACTGAAATCCCAGTTTATTCTTTGCTTCACTCAGCTCTGAGTTCAACTCAAAGTGCTGTTAGGAATTTTGTACTTCGCGTCTGGGCAGAACAAAGGACTGTCCCTTAATTAAACAAACAAATAAATCATTATCCCTTGACATTGCATGTTTTTCCTTTCTCCCCTTATTTTCAAGCTAAATCTAATAATTAATGAAATAAAACCAAATCCTTCTCTCTTGGAGGCCTGTAAAGACACTCATTTACATGATGTAATTTTTCATACCTGACATTTCAAACCAAGTAATGGTTATGTTCATGGTTTATGTTATAGAAGAGAGTTAAACATAAACATACATGTGTTGGGTCCAGTCCTGTTTAACATCTTTATTGATGATTTAGATGAGGGGATTGAGTCCATCATCAGCAAATTTG
>JAWWLZ010000004.1:24995357-25006402 GCA_035041345.1 Poliocrania exsul | reverse complement strand
AAAGAATAACAACAAAATGTTTCTACTTCCCTGAACTCAAACAAAATGCAAAGTAGTGGTGGCTGCAGCACAGCCCAGCACAGTAGGACAACAGCAGCATGTCCTGCTCTACTGCAAACATGATGGAACTGAGAGAACACTTCCTACTCCTGTATTCATATCTCAGGTTTGCATCATCTGGTATGAAATATTTCTTTTGTTGCTTAAGTCAGGTGATCCCTGTCTCTCCTAATCTACGTAGATGCTCTGAGCCTGCTAATTTGAGGCTATAACTGGCTAAAACTACTACACAAGCATACACAAAGCAACCCACAGACCAGGTTTGGTGACCATTTAAAAAGGGAAAAATGATTGCCACTGACAGAAATCTTGGTGTTTGTGAGTTTAGCTTGAGTCCACTGAACTGTTTCTTCAGATGGTTCAACTCCAGTTTGAGCAGAGCCCTTCAGTTTGCAGAGGGATTAGATCAGAAGAACTGATTTTCTCGTTTGTATTCATGGATATACAAACTGGGACACCCCAGAAATGCCGCAGCTTAGGTGGACCTTCCTGGTTGCTGCCCACAAACATGTGAGAGTCACATTTGTAGGTCTCAGAGACAGTGGAGGGGTAGCCAAGTAACACATAAATCTGGAGAAATTGGAGCTGGCATAAAGATTGTAAATGACAATGGAAAACCCTCAGTGATCATAAGCTCCCTGACCTCATTGTGGCCTTTCAGTACTTAAAGGGGACTTGTATAAATAAATAGAGAGAAACTTTTTACAGTGGCAGGCAGTGACAGGTTTAAAATAAAAAAAGAAAGATTTAGATTGGATCTTAGGAGGAAATTCTTTCCTAAGAGGGTGGTGAGGCCCAGGCTGCCCAGAGAATCTGTGGCTGCCCCATCCCTGGAAGTGTCCAAGGCCAGGTTGGACAGGGCTTGGAGCACCCTGGGCTGGTGGGAGGTGACCCTGCCCATGGCAGGGGGTGGGACAAGATGGGCTTTGAGGTCCCTCCCAACCCAACCAATGCCTTGACTTTATAAACTCAAATGTCTCATTTATCTTTCATCACTCCTGTGTTCACTTTTGTCCAACTTCTTTTTCATGTGCCCTTGTACTGAGAAATGAGACCTGGTATTCAAAGGAGACGTTTAATGACTATTAAACACTTAGGTCAGGGCCACAGGGGCATGATTTGTCTGGATTATAAACAGGATCCTTCCTCATCTGATGCCTTGGCATAAGGGGATAGGAACACATTTATAAGAATATAAGAAAAACAAACACATCTCCCACTTCTTTAGAAGGCAGAGGTGTATAAACTGTCAGTGATTCCGAAGCTTTCCAGGCAAAACAGAAAATCTTTGAAAGCCTTTGCTTGGTTGGATTTTGCATGTTTTTCACGTAATGCTTTAAGGTGCACCAAAAATATTTTCACAATATGAGATTTTCTAATTCAAAGCAAAAAAATTTCTGCTGTGACAATGAAAACTTTAGGGGAGTGCAAACCCCACTTGCAGTGCTGATTCCAGAATCATCTATCACTTCAAGCTGCTGTGACTTCTCTCACTTCTGACAGAGTTTATAATAAGCTGAAAATAATAAGTATCAAGCAGAGTGAAATGGAAATGCAGGCTAGGGCAAAACTAATGTAATTAGGTCTGCCTGTGCTACCCATAGAAATGAAACTAGTAATAAAATAAGAATGTTGTTTTCCATGACATAATGAGCAACCTGCATATTTTAATAAGGACTGGCTTAATGAGTTCCGAAGCAATGAAATCCTTTCCTAGTGTTAGGAATGCAGCAGAATTATATTTACCTCAGGTGTGTTTCTCCTCCAGTGTTAATTAGAAAAATAAAAGGGAAAACAGGGGAAACACTTTGGCTAATTTATCTATCTCAGAAGCAAAAGTCATGGCTTATTTATTCTTGAGAAAATGATACAAAATCTTATTAAACATATGTGGCAAAGACAGTGCATTAAAATATTATGTTGTTTGTATTCTGAATGAAAGAGATTAATGAGCTGTAATATAATTAATGAGCTGAAATATAATTAATGAGATGTAATATGATCACTCAGGGCAGGTGCCCTCTGTAGAATATGGCCTAGCCTGGATAAAACAGTATTTTTACGTTAAAAATCAATGCAACTGTGCAGCCATTTCTGTCCATCAAACTGCTGAAGTGACCTACTCAAAGCCATGTTGTTAAAAAGTACCACTCTTTTTTGTTTGCTTCTTCCAGGGAAGGGGAAAAATGCCCTTTTCTCCGAGCTCCATCCTGCAGGTGAGACACAGGATGGGATGATCTTCCCATGGGGGTCAGGCTTTGGTGCTCCCTACATTTTACAAATTGTTAAAAATTCCCTTTTCTTAACTGAAAAAAAAAAAAAACCAAAAAACCAAACAACCAAAAAACAACAAAAAAAATCAACCCCAAAAGACAAATTCAGGCAATTCTCAATCTATGGGAAGAACATTGAAGTACTTCAAGAGAAAAAAAACGGGGATTTTTTGGTGCTGGCACCAGTGCCCATATCCTGACCTGCTCTATGTCTGCTACATCTCAGGGGAAGCTCTGACCCTAAATCAAATTTTCCAATCTCATCCTTAATAACAAATAAGACTTTTCACCATGCTTGACAATATTTGGGGTTGTGTGTTCTAAATGTTTAGGAGTAAACAAGTATCCACTTGCCACACAAATACAACTGGGTAACATTTGCAAAAGGCCAAATTGATATCTAATGATTTTCCAGAGAACTCTTTCATTTTTTTTTAGCTTCAATTTATTCAGAGTAAGGTTTGTGCACAACGATTTCCAGACTTGTTTTGACTTGCTGTTCTCTGCTCTCTTGATCCTGGCACTTGTACTGAAATGAGTCACTTTACCACTTTACCTTGAAATGAAGGAAAAAAGCTCTTCTTCTGCTCAGGAAGAGAAAAACTGGGTTATAAAACTGACCCCTGTTCAACAAAACTCGTACAGATAGAGGGATATCAGCCCTGCTGTCTGCATTTGGATTGTGTTTTGCCTTTTTTTCCACAGTAAGAAGATGTGGAACATGTTAACCTTGAAGTTTGACACATTTTCCTCCCATACTTGCACTCCTCCCAGAAAGCACACAGGTATTTGACCTTATCTTGCTCAGGTGCTCCATAACTCCAGACAGAGCCTGTGACAAGCAGAGCTTTCCATGAGATGAGTGTGCTTTGACTTTTGTCATGGGAACCAGTTGGAGGGCTCAAATATTTCTCCAGAGGAGTGTCATGATACAGTCCTGGCAGCTCATTTATTCTCTGTCTACCGCTTCTTTCCAAGAGCATCTATGAATGTATTCATAGCCAATATTTTACCCTGAAACTGCTGGCAAAGGATGCAGAACAGAGCACCCTGGTTTCACTCTGAGAAATATGTAGCTAAAATAAGCTCGTTCATTTGTTCAGGACTTCCAGCAGTTTTAGTTCCTGTTCTGCAATGAGACTCTTGCAATGAGGTCTTGTCAAGGAAGGGACTGCAGACAAAATAACAATGTTGGTTAATTATGCTTTAATTTACACCTATCCAAGAACAGCCAACATCATAAATGAACCCATGTTGCAAAGATTTTTGGATGAGGAGGGGAAGAGAGTTGTTGATGGTTTTAATTCTGGGGTAAGAAAATGCCTGTACAAGTCTGTTCTTTGCTCATTCTCTGAAGAGTGCTGCTGAGAGAAATGGTTTTCTCCAGGTGCTTTTCCTCATTTCTCCTCCTTTCAGAACTCAATTATACAAACTGCAGAGGGTTTATATACTTAAGGGTCATACACTGAGTGTCCAACTGAATGAATCATGTGTAATAAAAGATGAGAGCCCCTCTGGACTTCATTTAAAGTTTGCTGCTCAAGAGGCTGGAAACTTGCTCTGTCTTTGCTCTTTCTTCAAGTATTCCCAAAAGCTCCAATCTCAATAGATCACTTGGGAGCTGGAAATGATATGTCTCTTGCCTACAAACCTTGAAGCAGAGAGGAGGGAAATTGAGGTCTCGACCTGCACGTCCAAGTCTGTATGGAAAAGGCCACTCACCAAATGCCATCTATATTAGAATCTCTCCTGCTTATTGCAGTTTGTTGGTAAATTACATGTTCAGTAACTGTTGTCCTTGAAGTCTCTCCAAGACTTGCTGAACCTCAGCCTTAACCTTTCACCAGCCTGAAAATCGACCGTTTATTTTTGCTCTTTGTTTTCTACCTCTTAGAACTGGTTTCTAATCCATAGCAGACCTTTACCTCTCCCCTCAGGACTACTTAGTTCCCACAACAGCCTTCTGGGAAGGATTTTGCTGAAGACATTTTGAAACTGAAGACAAATTGTACCCCCAATTTCCCTCCAGCCACTCCTTTCATATGTTCCAGGGGTTGCAGCAGGTTGGTGGTGAGGTGTGTTGTGCAGTGCTGAGCTCTCAGTCAGCACAGCCAAACCAGCGGCAATCCTTCATGGGTGGAAACTGGGGAAACACAGAATCAGGAATCACTAAGGCTGGAAAAGATCTCCCAGATCATCCAACTCAGCCTTTAACTGAGTCCCACCATTTCCACTAAATCATATCACGAAGTGTCTCATCTTTTTGGAACACTTCCAGGCATGGTGAGTGTGTCACTACCCTGGGCAGCCTGTTCCAATGCTTAACCACTCTTTCAGGGAACAAATTTTCTCTAACATCCAATCTGAACCTCCTCTGGTCCAACCTAAGGCCATTCCCCCCAGAGGGAGCAGAGCTTAGTGCAAAAAAGGTAAAGATGGAACCAAATTGTACCTGATGAATGACCTTTCCTCCTGGTGCAATAAAACTTATTGTTTTGGATCAGATATATTATTTTCTCTGAGAAAATAAGCAGTTTGGGTGTTTCTTGAAGTCCATACACAGCTAAAGGTTTGTTCTGCTTGATTATAGTATCAAGCACAGTGAGGACACCAACAGAAAACATCAGGACAATAGTGGGAAGTATTTGTGGATAAGAACTATGACAGTTAGGTCAGATTAGCTAAAAACACAAGGTTTAACTTCTCAAAGTTTTCTGGTAGAGAATAAAATTTTTAAAAAAATGAAAAGAATTGTAGCTATTCAACACCAAACCACTGCTGTAGAGGAAAAAAAAAAAAACCAAAAAAAGATAAAACAAATGGGAAAAAATAGGTATCTCATTCCGTGTATTATGAATCTCCCCAAAACCCAGGAAGAAGGAGAGGTCTTGTAATATTTTCCTTTGCTGTAATCAGTGGCATGCCTTCCTTACTTCCCAAAATTTGGAGTCCTGACAGACATATTCAGCAAGGAGACCACCCTGAGTGTAAGTGTGGAGTTAAGAGATGAAGGAGAAAGGATTAATAAGAGCTATTTATTGATTGTCACACCAGTGAAGGTGAAGCACTTTGGGGAAACTCCCTTTGGGTAGTTCAAGGGGATTTCAGTAGCACTGGGAGACTTCAGAGCTCTGCTCCCCATTCCTCCCTCCAGCCTGAGCCTGCCCAGTTGACATTCCCTGAGGTCTCTTCTTTCTGCTCGGCTCTGAGATGTGACTCTGAGCCATTTCCTAGCACTGGGGAGCACAGGGAGTGAGGAGCATCCCCTGGGTGGCACATGCAAGGGGCATCCAAATGCACACAGGGCCTGCACCAGGAGGCCCCACGAGCTGCCCATTGCTGAATGAAGTGCTGTGGTGTGTGTGGCCCAGCTGCCAGAACAAGGTGGGCACCTACCTGGGTGGGCACCCACCTGGGGGCACAGGCCTTGCATTAGCACAGAAAGACAAACCCCCTATTTCTGAGAAATGTGAGAGAGATGCCACTTGCCTGAGCTATTTTTACACCCAGCCCTCAAGTTCAGGATGAATTTTCTCCAAGCTTTCTCCTTCCTCAGGCATTCCATCCAAGCTCCCTGCCCCCATTTTCTGACTGACATGTCTCTTCTCAGCAAAGCATCATAAAAGGCTCCTATTTTTATCATCTCTCTCCACTTTCCCTCCCATTAATGGCTGTGCTGCTCCACATGCTCTCCACCTGCCAAACCTTTCAAAAGAGCCACAGAAACACTGGGGCTGGCACATTTCTTGCCCTGTAACTCTGTCTCTCTCTGATTAGTGGCTTGTCAGGTGGCACAGGCAGGTATCACAGGGAAAACAAGGAGCTTTTCCAGCACTACCATTAATGAAAGCTGGATAAGCAGCATGCTGGCCACTGTGAGCACCTTAAACGAGGTGTTTCTCGCCTTGTTGACAGGGCTGTGAGGAGGTTTTTATTCTGTCTGGTGCATTTTTATTCTCTCTAGTGCATCCATTGCTCCACTTAACCCATTCTCACACACGCTCCTTGTCCTGATCCATCCCTTTTCCCAGTCAATCCCAGAGAAAGGATGGGGAGCATGAAAGCTTTTCTCTCCCTTCTCCTGCTTTTCCCTCTCCACAAACAGTCAAAACATTTTCCACTTTTTTCTTTGGTCTCCCAGAAAGGATGGAGAGTGTGTTACAAAAACCTGTTTGGGATAAGCTGATGGAAATCCCCTAATTACCTTTCTCCCATTTGCTCTCAATTTTGCTAGGTCTGTAGAGGAATTTGGCATTTGTAGGACCAATGCCAATCATGGCCTTAATTGGTGTTACTGGTGCAATTCTCAAAGTGATGTTGGCCCTGCAAGACTTCACTGGCCAAGATGCTCCAAGCTGGTCACTCAGTTGTCCCTGAAGCTTGGCCATCTCTCATGGAACTGTCTTTTAGGTGACTGAAAATCCAATCACCTCTCACAGCTCTGCTGGACATTTTTCTTGCCTTGTTAAGCTTCTTTTCCACTCTTAGCAGCTTCCCATGTCCTGTCCAGTGGTTTCCCACACCTTGCCTGGTTGGTACAGTTGAGGGCCAGGACCTGGGTAGCAATTTACTTCTGGTTCGTAATTGTGTTCAGGAGCTGTTTGGTGAAAATCAACACAATTTTTAGGACTGCTTAAAGAACCTTCTCCTGTTAAAGACTGAGAAAAAACACCTACTGGTTTCTCCATTATGAGAAACTTCTTATTATGTTCTCAGCACAGTTTAGTTTGGAGGAAAAAAAATATTTTTCCTGGAAATGCAGCTAAAATAAGTGGATAGAGAGAAAGATCTCGACTGAGGACATTCAGTCTACTTGTTCTTTATCCAATATTTAAGTGTCTTTCAGGAACAGAGATAGTTCAATGTTATTCAACCTCTAACTCAAGAGCCTTTGTCTTGACACATGATTCATTTACAGCTTCCTCATGAGGGGCAGTGGAGTGGCCACTGATCCCTTGTCTCTGGTGACCAGAGACAGGATCCAGGGAACGGCACGAGCTGTGCCAGGGCAGGGTCAGGTGGGATCTCAGCAAAAGGTTCTTCCCCCAGAGGGTGGTGGGGCTCCTCAGGGCAGTGGGCACAGCCCCAAGGCTGCCAGAGCTCCAGGAGCATTTGGATGATCCTCTCAGGGACAGGGTGGCATTGTTGGGGTGTCTGTGCAGGGCCAGGAGTTGGACTGGATGGTCCTTGGGGGTCCCTCCCAGCTCAGGATATCCTGAGATTCTGTGTTTCTAATTTCTGCTAGTGAATATATATAGAACACCCCTCTTTTGGATCAGTTTATTCAGGCACTGTGGGCCAGGTACACAGAAACTCTGCAAGCAGGATATGCAGGGCTTGAAAATCAAACCATTTTCTACTGTCTGACATACACACAAGACAGGACAAGGACTGTGAGACTCTTCACTGTCCCCCACTCAGGAGGGGACAGGTGAGTGTTGCTGAGCTGGACCCTCCTCCAGCTCCATCGTGGACAGCCCTAAGGGTTTGAGTTGGGACTCTGGCAGCCCCTGGTCCCCTCTAACCACCCTGGTTCATCCCCAGGGAGCATTTAATAGCTCTTCATGTGGGTCCTTTTCCCTTGGAATCCTTGAGCTCCTGGCACTCCCCAGCTCAGCCCTGTGACCTCTCGCTGTGGTTTCACCCCTCTCATCTTCCTGCAGATTTTCACAGCTCAGGTTTCACAGCTCAGCAATTTCTGCGAGGCCTGAGCCAAGGTGAAGTACCAGAGAGGGCTCTGTGTCCTTGTCTTTGTGTCCCTCCTGCAGAGGGGACGTTTTGGCAGAACTCACCAGCGAGTTGCAGTTTTGCTTCAGCAAGAGGTTGAGAAAGAAACCCCACAGGGGAGGGTGGACAGGAGCAATACTGGTGGAGATGTCAGAATATAAATCACAATTATTGTGCTAAAGTAGCCCAGGGAAATACATTGTAACTGTAATGGCAAATGACTGAGAAAGTCAAATTAGATGCTAAATACCTGGAAATGTTGATTTGAAATTTAACTAGAAATATCTTCCCCCAAGTGATATTTTAAAAATAAAGCAACTTAACCCTAAGATGTCATTACCCAGAGCAAAAGTCCTTGCTCGTCTTATGAAAAAGCTGATTTTGAAGGTACTTATTAAAAAAAATTAATATTGTACAGTTACTTTAAACAACTAGAAATATATGTACGTGCATGAGTCTCTTCAGACATGTTGGGATGACAATCTATTAATTTTGCAAGTGAGAGAAAAGTCCTCATATTCAGACTGCAAGGTCAAAACTTTCTTATTTCTTCAGGGAAAGCAGCATCTCTGCCATGTATTTGGATACTCATCTAACCCCTTAAAGACAATAAGTTCTATTGATAATAAACAAAACACTACCTCAGTGGCAAAATTTTTCTTTAACCCTTTCCTAAGATTTGTTTTTTAATTCATTAAGGTTTTGTTTTCACTCAAAGTTCAACAGTGAATAAAGGAAATTTTGCAGCAGGAAAGTTCCACCGCAAAAATCAAAACTCTTAAAGATGCACTGAGGTCACTGGATCCCAAAAGGAGTGAGAATTTAACTAAAGCTTGCCAAAGAATGATGAGTTTTTATTTTATCTGCACAGATGACTCAGACTCTGAGAAGGCTGAGTGACTGCAGAGTCTGAGGGGTGGACTCCAGGTTAAAACAGCCTTGCCAAGAAGTCATTTGGCTCCAGGAGGAGCCGGAGCTGTAAAGGTGATTGTTAAAAGTGGCAAACCCCAGTGGGCTGAAGTTCCACTGCCTCTGTGCTTTCTCTCGGTGTTTGAGTTTGGCCAGCTTGTTCATCCATGTCGATGAACCTCATATATAAGGGGATGAACAACTCTTGAGCTCTCAGATGTCCAAGATCGAGTCCAGTCATTGCCCAGCACTGCCAAGTCCATCACTAATCCCTGTCTCCAAGCACCTCATCTACAGGTTTTCTGAACCCCCCAGGGCCAGTGATCCACCTCTTCAGTCCCTGGGGTTTGGTCCCTGTGATGTCCCAACTCATCATTTTTTCAAGTTGCTGTAGGATTTTTTTTAGCTTTATTTAGGGTGGAGAACTGAGTAACTTCAACTGTGATGTCCTAACTCATCCTCAGCTGCCACCCCAAGCACCATGCAGGAAAACCCTGTGCTGTTTGTTTGAGGAGCACAGGGAGCAGAAAACTAAGGCCCACGTGCATCTCTGTAGGTCAGAGAGATTGGAGTGTTAAGAGATTTACAAGGTGGACACAAAGCTACTTATTTTCCAATCAGGAATTTGAAGCCATCATTGCACTTCCCCACTTGGGGAGGGAAAAAGCAATTCTTAGAGCTTTGAAATTCCACCTGAATTCATTTCAGGTTTGTTTTTATGGCCCTCTGAAAAAAAAAAATAACTCCAAGAGAGCAGGGAGAGAGGGTTTTAGTTTTCTGCTTCCTCTCCATATCTGGAGTGACATGCATGGTAAGTGGCAGGGCTGTGATTAGAATGAAGAGCAGCAGAGTCAGGGTCGCCATAAAGTATTTATAACAGCAAGTGGTGTGTTCTCCCTGTCACAGAGCAATGGATGGGCAAGCAGCAAAGCTGAATTAAGTTAAAAAATATGAAATGTCACTGGGTGTTGAGAATCCTTGATGCTGCTTGAATAAACAAAAGGAAGGGCAAAAGTGTTGGAGAGGAAAACATCATAGTTTCTGCTTCTCCAGTGACTGGTGAGCTTATTCTGAATTAAAAGTTGCACATTTTCACCTCTGTTTTTCTGGTGTTTCAGATAATCTCCCTCTGAGCCTCAGCTAACACAGGTTAAATAAGTGTTTTACTGAAACAGCAGGTGTTGGGAGGGGGAAAAGTGAACCCAAACTTTTAATGCCACATGAACTATCTTTATGTATGAAAAAATTATAGAGGAGGTGAAAAATCAAGATGAAAATATTTTAAACATTGGAGCAAATAGTATTGTAAGATCTTAAAATATTTTGCTATTTCAAGGCTAGGCAGCTTTGCAGTGATTAAAAATAATCATGCTGCATTAAATAATAATTCTACAGTGGATTCCAGCACTTTATATTATAATTATTGGAACTCCACCATATGCTCCACTATCTCAAATAATTGGGATAATGGGCTTTAGTTGCTATTTTGCCATTTTCTAGACCTCCCACTATGAGCCCTATAGACTTTCTTTTTTAACACATACTATCTTTTATTTATATATTTATTTTGGAAAATATTTTTATTTTTGAGGAAAATGTATTTTGAAAAACACAAGTATAACCAAACTTGTGTTGCTGAAGTGAGTGAAGTTCCCTTTCCATGACAATGACATAATGTTTTTATGGGTTTCCCTCTCTACACACTCTCCCTGAAATTGTAGGGGGCACAGGCACACCTAAAGGTTAAAAACATGGATATTAAGATATGGACCTTGGAGAATACAGGAGACTGTGTATCTACTGGGCATTCCAAGCTTCCCAGAATAATTCCAGAACTCTGAAACAAATACTGTAATTCTATGATGATAAAACAATTCAATTATTCCAGGACTCCCCCAAATCATTTTTAATTGAGTATTCTGATAATCAAGAAAGATCTTCTCATGTTAATCACTCCTCTAGCTGTGATTTTGCTCATATATTACATATATATATATATATATATATATATATATATATAATATTTTGTGAGTTTTCCTATGTTGTAATTTTAATAACACATATTCAGAGAACATC
>JAWWLZ010000004.1:24977906-24990248 GCA_035041345.1 Poliocrania exsul | reverse complement strand
ATATCCCCTGGGGCAGTTTGTCCCCTGTCCTGGCTCTGTCCTCTCCCAGAGGGGCAGAAAAGGCCTTGGCTCTGGGGGAGCTGAGCAGTGACAGAGCCACATCTGTGATCTCACACAAACCCAAGCACAGCCCCACAGCAGCCCCTGGCAGGAAAATTCCCTCCATCCCAGCCTCAGTGGGCACAGCCAGGAGGGCAGGTTGGCAGAGACGCAGGGAATTCTGGACAGCAGGGACTGTGTGGGGTCTGAGATGCCACCCAAGGGGGTGGCACAGGTCATCAGGAGCACATGCCACCCACTGCTACTGGGCATGGGGGACACCACAAACCACAGCCTGGGCAGAATCAAGGAAAGCCACAGAGCCCTGGGTGTGCAGGAGCAAAGCATTAGTGCCCAAGTTGTGCCATTTCCCCACTTAAATCAAAAGGTATGGCCAGAAAGAAACATGGAACACCAACCAACCTTTGCTTTCACAGCTGGTGTTTGGCAGGGCTGTGGCAACAGGGCATTCTTTGATGTTTCTAGGAAGGAGTGGGATCCCCCTGGCAAGGGAAGGGTTGGCAGCACATCCTTCACCTGGAGGGTGGTAGAGCATTGGCACAAGATGCCCTCAGAGCCTGGGCTTCTCCTTTGGAGATGTTCCAAAGGTGCCTGGCTGTGACCCTGTGCAACCTGCACTGTGTGCCCCTGCCCTGGGTAGGGAGGTTGGGCTGAGGGATCCCCAGAGGTCCCTTCCAACCCCAACCAGTCTGTGGTGCAGTGATAGGACTGAGGGGAAAAGGCTGTTTTCATTATTCAATTATTAAAGGTTAAAAGGTTAGTAATTTTTTACACCACCTGAAAGTAAGTTCCTTAAGTGTCTGAAGGAGAAATTAATGCAGATGCAAATTATTTTGGCTGTTGCACTGGGGAGACAGAGGTTTTACACTTAAAAGTCTGGTTTAATTTTATGGGTTTCAGTAACTTCATCTAAGCAAGGAAACATATGCAGAAGATGTGCCAATGGCAACAACAGGTTTGATTCTGCAGAAAATTACTTAAAACTCCATCGTTCTTCTTATTGTTCACACTTTTCTTAAGAAAAAAATAGTAGTATTAAGTAGAAATATTCAAATTTTCTATGGAACAGCAATAAGAATGAAGAGAGACACAGTAATCTGGCTCTTCTTGGTATTTTGGTCTTTAAGAATATTTTAAAACTTCCCATTCTTTATCCATTTGTTTATTTATTATATTTTACAGAGAATAGTAACATTGATGTCTGTCTTTTCCCCACACCTGGAATACCCTCTGGTTTTTTACACCAGGATTGTAACTTTAAATGTAATCCTTCCAGTAAATCTGATGTTAGAATGCACAACATAGGATGGATGTAAGAGCTATAACTTTAAACATCCCAGATGAAAACAGAATAGATAACTAAGAGATAAATTTCTATATAGTTGTACTTCATTGGTAACCTATTTTAGATCAATGAGACTGAATATTTCAGTCCACTCTGGAAAATAAGTATTTCATCCTGATTTTCTTGACAAACTCTTAATGTATTATCAGAAAAAAAAAAAAAAAAAAAACAACACCAAAATGTGCAACAGTAAACCCATTCCAATAGATTTTTAATCAGATAATGTTTGAGTATGTAGTTGTTATTAAAGCACAGGATTAGCTGTGTTACTTCTACACTTGGAAAGCCTTTTTTTAATCTACTTACAGCATCAGGCTGGAATGAAGGCTTTGAAACTCTCCTGTAGGTTCTGTCAGGCCCATGTACCTCACTGTAACCCATTGCAGTCTGACAGGAGTGGGGATTTCATTCCCTGCTGCCCCCCAGTCCAGGGAATGGCTTTTATTCCATGCTTTTGGCTGTTCCACATGTGCTGCAGCAATGGATTTTAAGGAAGAGATGCACAGCCCACCTGAGCACACCTGTGAGTGCTGGTGCAGCTCCTGGCACTCTGAATTCCATGCTGAAGCTCCTGTGGCACAAATGATTCCAAAGGTATTCCTGCAAGAATCAAGTTGGAATCCCAGAATCACTGCGGTTGGAAAAGCCTTCTCAACCCATTGGGACCGAGCTGTGCTGAATGCCCAGCCTGTGCCCCAGCAGAGAGCACTGAGTGCCATGGCCAGTCCTGCCCTGGGCACCTCCAGGGCTGGGCACTTCAAACCTCCATGGGCAGCCCTTCCAATGCCTGACTACCCTTTCCAGGAGGAAATATTTCCTAATATCCAACTTGAGGGCGTTCCCTCTCCTCCTGTCCCTGTTCACTGGAGCAGAGCCTGACTCCTCATCTCCCCCCTCCTGGCAGGGATTGCAGAGCCAGAAGGTCCCCCCGAGCCTCCTTTTCTCCAGGCAGAGCCCCGCCAGCTCCCTCAGCCCCTCCTGCTGCTCCAGCTCCTTCCCAGCTCTGTTCCCTGCCCTGCACATGCTCCAGCCCCTCAGTGTCCAAAACTGGGCACAGGGTTTGAGGTGCCTCAGCTGTGCCTAGCACAGGGGGAAAAAGTTGGCAAAGCCCCAATACCTTCCCCAGTGGTGGATCACAAATTCCCAGGTTTCCCTCCTGGATTTTCTGCAAATGTTTCCCCGAGGAACCCGATGTCAGTGTTAATGTAGGACCTTGAGCTCCAAAATTGTTCCCAATCCAAATTTATTCACACTTACAGGGGGAAAGGCCATTTGGCACAAGGAGCCTGCACTTTCAGGTTTATCAGTCTCAGCCTCTTTCCTCCTTTTCCCCTGCACCCTTTACTTAATTCCCTGTACAAACAACTGCTTGCCTTGAACTCATTTATTACCTTCACTTTAGTGGCTTTATGGAAGGGCTTTGCCTGTATTAACTCGAGAGAGGAGGTGGGAATAACTCAGGAATGGCCTGCTGGTTTGGCCACAGCAAGTTGTTCTCTGAATGGAAGGCTTGTAGTTGAAGCCACATGAATCACTGACACCAAGCAGGGGTTAAAATGGTACCTCTTAAACCACCACATGTCTTTATCTCCTGGATAGTGCATAGATTCCCTTTTTCAGGATTATTTATTTTTAATATAAAGATGCCACTTGATCCCTGTTGAAATCATCTCCATCTACAACATGAGAACCCTTAGTTACAAGCTTATTAATTGATTATCTCACTAATTAGAGCCTGATTGCTGTTGTACGGCTTCAAATTAATTTTAAACTACTTGAATTAAAAAAAAAAGGAAAAAGAAATACACACAGATTGCATCTACTGCAATTTTGAATACAAATAGAATAGTGAGAGATATGAATGACAATTACCAATGTAATTAGCCTTTCAGCACAGGAAGGGATGGAGATATGAGATATTACCCATGGAAATGTTCATGTTTGGCGCTTTGGTCAGGGCTGAGATTCTGGGGGTGGTTGGGACTATGGGAGGAGGATGGCTGAGGTGGGTTAGGCTGCTCTCCATGCCAGTGTGCTGCCAGCCTCTCCCTCCTCTGCTCCGCTGCACTGAGAGCAGTGCCCACATGTGCAGAATCCTAATATACACTCCTGAATTATTTTTGGAATCAGCCTTAGGAGCAAACTGCAGCTTTCCTATTAAAGTGCTTTCTCTAAAGGAAATAGTCACAGCAGTCTGACTGGTGTAGGGCTGCTCCCAAAAGAAATTAAAAAGAGCAATTTAATCCACTCTTTAATACATTCTTATTTAAATTTTAGAAGTGTATTCTCTCTCCCATGAGCAAACAGAGGATCATTGGGATGAGCTGTGTTATTATAGGATCTCACAAGCTGTATTTTCCCTGTTTATGTGTTTTTAGACATACAAGAAAAAATATACAACCAGAAGAATTCTTAATTGAGTAGATGAGAGACCTTCCTCTAAAAAATTGTCCTGGAGGTCAGAGGAAGGACTTGCTGTTACATCTCAGAGAGCACAAAATCCATTTTCATAGAAACCCAGACTGACCTGGGTTGGAAGGGACCTTAAAGCCCATCCATTCCCACCCCTGCCATGGGCAGGGACACCTCCCACCAGCCCAGGTTGCTCCAAGCCCTGTCCAGCCTGGCCTGGGACGCTTCCAGAGATGGGGCAGCCACAGCTGTTTTGGGCAAACTTAAATCCTGAGGTTTGCTTTAAAATGTTGCTTAAATCCGGCAGTGAGTATCAACTTCAAAAATACTGAGGCTTTTTTAATGGAAATAAAATTTTCTGATATTTTGGCTGATAATTCCGGTTCTGGGGTTTGGGTTGGGACTCCCCTGGGAATGTGGCCCAGAGAGCTTCTTGCAGGAGGTGTGTCTGTGAGGAGGGCACAGTAACAGAGGGTGTAAATGTGCACCATAAATCACAAATACAATTTGGGTGCAGAAGTTTTATTACCACGTTGTTGGTTGTTTTTTTTTTATTTAAGGGTGATGGAGCACCTCTGCTGTGAGGAAAGGCTGGGAGAACTGGGATTGTCCAGTCTGGAGAAGAGGAGGCTCTGGGGTGACCCAGCTGGGGCCTTGCAGTGCCTGATGGATCTGCAAAAAAGATGGAGACTATTTACAAGGGCCTGGAGTGACAGGGCAAGGGGAGACAGTTTTGACTAAATGGGGAGAGATTTTCTTTGGATGTTAGGAAGAAATCCTTCCCTGGGAGGGTGGGCAGGCCCTGGCACAGGGTGCCCAGAGAAGCTGTGGCTGCCCCAGAAGTGTCCCAGGCCAGGTTGGACAGGGCTTGGAGCAACCTGGGACAGTGGGAGGTGTCCCTGCCCATGGTGGGGGTGGGACTGGATGGTCTTTAAGGTCCTTCCCAACCCAAACGAGTCTGGGATTCTCTGTGAAATGCAGATGCCCAAGTCAGGAGTGCAATCCAGACATACCAATACTTCTAATGCTGGAATTTCAGTTCTTGCAAACTTAAAAATATGTAAGTACCATTAAAACCCCTGTAAAATCTGTATCCAGTTCTGGCATATCTAAATTCAGTTTTAGGAAGGTTTTCACTGGCAATTCCTGTAAAATCTTTCTTAGGCCATCAGTAACAGTTTAGGTTTTGCTGGTGCAAGGCCATCAGTTTAGTTCTTTTCCCGTCCAACCCATGTCAATGCACAACATCTCTGGTAACTCAGTGAAACACCTTAGTGGGCACCCTCAGAAGGGAAAGTGGGTCAGTGTTTAGGCAGTTATTAATCTAATGAAGCGGATCATAATTGCAAACAGTCAAAGAGCGAGTCTGGAGCTATTCCCTTTAATACTGAAAGTCTCCAGACACTGAACCATCAGGTATAGGAGTCTCTAACAGGATTCTTATGGAAGTTCAATCACCTGTTTTGTAAATCTTCCGGTCTCAGAAGGATACAGATTGATGATGTTTGGTACCAAGTTCTCAGCTCAGCACTTACAAGGCATTTCTTAAATCTTTCTTGCCACTTTCTGTCTAGTCAATTGGAAAAATCTGTCCTGAGAGTAATTGAAAATTGCCCCAGATTGTCATTGAGTGATTTGCAGAAATACCCTTTGATTATAGTCACAGTCAGTTTTATATTATTCTGGCCATCGTGCTGCACTGAGGAAAAATAAATAATTCCTCAGCTGTGGACAACCAGATAATTGGTGTAGTTTATTCAAAAAAATTATGTCTATTTCTGTAGATGATCTTCTGCAAGGTTAGAAAAAAAAATCAATACCATAAATCACATTTCAATGGAAATATGATGGTCTTACAAGGTCTGCTAGACTGTGTCCAAATGTTTATTTTGCCTCAGCAGTATCACTTTTCTGCAGGAGGTCAAAACAGCAGCTGAGTCACACAGTTTATACTGCTCTTCCTCCTGGAAGTGTCCAAGGCCAGGCTGGACAGGGCTTGGAGCAACCTGGGCTGGTGGAATGTGTCCCTGCCCATGGCAGAGGGTGGCACTGGATGGGCCTTAAGGTCCTTCCAACCCAAACCATTCTGGGTTCTATGCTCTCCCCCTCCTGTCCACTGTCCTCCTGTTTGCAGATGTAATTTCTATGTCCTGCTCATCCTCAAGAACCCAGCAGGACTCTTGGTCTGGGTTTCTTGGGTGCTAACAAGGCACCTCCTCACTGAGTTTGGCTTGTTTGGGGATGCTGTGATGGACATTGAGCAATTTGGTTCGCACAGTTCTCTCTACCACCCAAAACCTCCAACTTTGAGAATTAACTAATTGGTCTGAGGCTCTTAAAGGCAAATACACCAAAAAGCAGAGCTATTAAAATCAGTGTCTCCCAATTCCTCTGGATCCAGGTGTCCTGGTTATGAATGCATTTGAAGTGCCCAGAGCCAACACCAGTGATTTTGATGCTAATTTGATTATTAGATTTGCCCAATGGGTGATGTATATAAAACAATTTTCTGGATGTTCTTTACCTATGCAACATCCTTAAAAATAGTATTAAAAAAGGAGAAAAGAAAGAAAAGAAAAAAGAAAAGAAAAAAGAAAAGAAAAAAGAAAAGAAAAAAGAAAAAGAAAGAGAAATAAAGAGAAAGAAAGAAAGAAAGAAAGAAAGAAAGAATGAAAGAAAGAAAGAAAGAAAGAAAGATCAAAGAAAAAAAACGAACAAAGAAAAAAACCCAAGGAAACAAAAAGAAAGAATTATCTTTTCATGTCAGGTTCTCAAAGAGACAAAACCGTTACTGAGAACTGAAGCCTAAAATTGCCCAGTCTTCAGTTCTGTGTTGCCTGTGCAGCAAGAAAATATCTTTAGGAAAATAAAGTATCTCTCCCAGCTACAGCTGCAAACACCTTTCAGATGAAGAAGCAGCAAAGCAATGAAATGAGGGTCTTCCAGGCCCAGTATCAGGCCAGGTTGCTGCTTTTGAGGGACAGTTGTGGTGGGATATTAATGACATTGTTTCAAGGGGAATGAGGAGCATCAGTATCTCTCTTGGGACAACTCTTAGTATTCCAGCAGGAAACTTTAAAGCAAAATTTGGGATGTAAAATACTGGTAGAAAGATGGTTTGCTCTGGAAAAAATAAGTCCTAGTCCTTGTCAGTCCCTTCCTTTAACATCCAGAATCCACCAAATGCTGGGACTGAAAAGCTGCCCTAACATTTGAAAGATTCTTTTGGCGTTTGTTTTAAAATTGTCCCAGGAACATATGCAGAAAGCATATTCCTGTCTACATAAATCACTGCATCTGCTCTTTGGGGTGTGCTTTGAAAGCTGGTTGGTCCTGACACATAAAAGTAGGCAAATCACCAGATAAAGGTGTGCACTTTCAGAAAAAGTCTGGTCTAAAAATAAATGTATTATAAAATGTACATATAAGGAAGGGTGATTCTGTTGTATACCTGTTAATTAATATGGATTGGGTTTCTTGCTTTATTCAGTGTGATAATGTCCTGGATGACAATAACAGCAATGTCCTGAAGCTTTTCCCCTTTCAGTTTGGTGTAAAAACCTCTTGAAATAAATTTAAACAGCAATTGCAAAACGAATGAAGTTTTGTTGTTTGATACAGCTCATGGAGCCTGGCAAGGAAGAATAAACAAATTCAACTCTGAGGCAATAATTATCAGTTCACCCACCATTTGGGTATTACATAAAATTTAGATATTCTTAGAAAAGAAAGAGAGAAAAAAGGAGAAATTTCTCATAGCTGGTTAAAATACTCAAGAAACTACAAAGAGAGAAGACTTTCCACAAGAAGAAGACTTTTAAGAACAGGAGAAACACCAAACTGTGACATTCCAATCTAGAACATTCCAGTTTTGCTCCTGAACAAGTGACTGCAGGAGTTGCCACCCACTTCTCAAACCCCAAACACCCACTTCCCACCCCTGGGACTGTTCCTCATCAGCACTTTGTCAAAGATGGGAAACACAAAACTGGACAAAGGGCTCAAAGTGGGACATCATTTTCCATGCAAGAAAGAAGAGGAGAGTCCTGATAGTTCTGGGAAAGCCTTTTAATGCTCTGTATGGTGCAATCACTGTCCCAGAGACACGACTTGGTTCACCTGTGCAGATTCAACCAGTAGGTGCCACCAGCAGTCTTGTAACTCTGTTTAACTTCTCTACTCCAAAATCAAAGAATCCCAGACTGGTTTCCGTGGAAGGGACTTTAAAGTCCATCCAGTGCCCACCCCTTGCCATGAACAGGGACACCTCCCACCAGCCCAGGTTGCTCCAAGCCCTGTCCAACCTGGCCTTGGACACTCCCAGGCCTGGGGCAGCCACAGCTTTTCTGGGCAGCCTGTGCCAGGGCTGCTCACCCTCACAGAGAAGGATTTCATCACAATATCCAATCTAAATCTCTCCTCTTTTGTTTAAAACCATCTCCTTGTCCTGTTCCTCCATCCTGTGTCCCAAGACCCTCTCCAGCTCTCTTGGAGCCTCTCTAGGCACCAGAAGGAACTCTCAGGTCTCCTCAGAGCCTTCTCTTCTCCAGGCTGGACAATCCCAACTCTTTCAGCCTGTCTCCAGAGCAGAGCTCCACCCTCAGAAAACTTATTCTGCCTGGAACCAAGACCTTCACACATCCTCCAGTGCCTACACCCTGGCAACAACAAAATCCTAGAAGTTGTTCATGAGATGTGGTTTCTTTTCTTTTTTCATCTGAGAGGAGCAAAAAGATACCTGGAGAGAGAAAGAAAACCCGAATATGAGAAAAACCCTGAGGATTTCCATGAGAATGGTGGGTGGGATAGAGAATGAATGTTGATTTTGGCTCTAGGGGAGGCAAGTCAGAATCCCCCATGGATATGAAACAGGTTTTTAGCCAGTTAAGGCTGTTTGGGAAAAGGCTGTCATGGCAACTGGAATACTGGAAGGAACAGGGGGAAAAGAATTGGTCCTTGGTTTTTGCTGACAGTTCTTTGAGTATAAGAAGTTGCCTGTGAGGAACTGCAGGAATCCACATTTCTGGGAAAGTGGCAGGAATGGAACTGGCAGAGCAGAGGATGCTGCAGCATCTGAGAGGAAAGGCTGCACTCATGTGACAACCCCAAACCTGAGGAAGACTTGCTTAAGCTTTGAGAAAAGTCTGATCTAGTTTAGGGAAGCACAGAGTTGTCCATTTTAGACAAATTCAGGTAGCTCTATGTGTTACCAAGACACAAAGTTGCCTTAAAAACCTTTAAAAAATACATGCTTTGACTTCTTGTTGTATCAATGACAAAATAGCCAAAGAGGTTTGCCTGTCATCTCCTGACTTTGAAGTGCAATATCTTTCTAAATGGGACATGTTTCTAGTCATTAGCTAATTAAAATAAAAATCAAAGACGAGATGAGCAAATAATAAAAACTGGGGGGGGAAATGTAATAATGATTAGACAGGGAATAGTTCAGAAGCACCAATTTTGAGTCATCTAATTGTTTCAGTTTTATCTGACCTATTTCTCAGCAAATACCCCACTCTGGAACAGTTTTGCTGGAGGAGATTGCTAAACTGTAAGAGCTACTTCTTAAATAAACCCCTTTAAATACACATTAATGTGAGCCAACAACGAGGAGCTGAAACAGTAGGTTCATTTCTCTTTGTGCTCTGAAGTGTCTCAATAATTTCGAATCATTTTCAGCTGCCAAGGTAAGTATACAGTGCGAGAATTAAACCTTTACAGTCTGAACAGAAGCTCCCCATTCCCAGGAGCCAGAGAAGCACAGCTGGAGCCAGGGAACCACAGTTGGAACCAGGGAAGCACAGCTGGAACCAGGGAGCCACAGCTGGAACCAGGGAAGCACAGCAGAAACCAGGGAAGCACAGCTAGAACCAGGGAAGCATAGCTGAGGCCAGGGAGCCACATCTGGAACCAGGGAGCCACAGCTGGGGCCAGGGAAGCACAGTTGGGGCCGGGGAGCCACAGCTGGAACCAGGAAGCCACAGCTGGAACCAGAGAAGCACAGCTGGGGCCAGGGAGCCATAACTGGGACTGGGGAACCACAGCTGGAACCAGGGAGTCACATCTGGAACTTGGGAACCACAGCTGGAACCAGGGAAGCGCAGCTGGGTCCAGGGAGCCACAGCTGGAACCAGGGAGCCACAGCTGGGACCAGGGAAGCACAGCTGGGGCCAGGGAAGCACAGCTGGAACCAGGGAGCCACAACTGGGGCCAGGGAGCCACAGCTGGGGCCAGGGAAGCACAGCTGGAACCAGGGAGCCACAGCTGGGACTGAGGAACCACAGCTGGGACTGGGGAACCACAACTGGGGGAAGTGGCATGTATTGTAAACCATCAACAATTTTTTAAAGCCTTCATCCCCACAGACGCAAACAGATGTCAGAAAACTGTGCCATGCCTTCCTACCAAAGAACAGCTCCCCTGGAGCCTCATCAAGCAGGTGAGTTCAGTCACAGGTCACAACATTCACCCCCCTGGCACTGGTGCCATTGTAAATCTGGAAGAATTTGAAATCCCTGAAAGCCCGTCAGACACGAGCCAGGATGTCTGTTCGGGCAGCCACTGAGAGGAAATCCCCTCCCCAAACCATCCCTGAGACAGAGAAGCAGCAAAGGAGAGGCTGAGCTGTTCTCTTGACCTTCCCAACCCAAAGGTTAAGCCAAAACACAGCACAGAATTGTTAAGATCAGAAAAGACCTTTAAGATCCACCAACTTAACACCACCCCCCTGTTCACCATTAAATCATGTCCCCAGGTGCCACATCCACAAGTTTTTTGGACACTTCCAGGGATGTACCAGTGCCTGACAATCCTTACTGTAGAAAAAATTTTCCTAATATCTGATCTTAACTAATTAATTCTAAATGGGGACAGTGAGGGGGAGAGTGAATAGCTACGTATCTCCCAATCTGTACATGAATAAAAGACACTAAGTTTTTGTGGGTTGTTTGTTTTTTGTTTTTGTTTTTTTTAATTATTATGGACAACATATGATTAGTGTTTCTAGTTTTGAAACATTTTTCAACTATGCTACAAGTGCAGCAGCTTCAGCAATGGTTTATTTAAGTTAATAGAGAGGAGGATGCACATTATTTCAATAATGTGAATATTCCATAATAGAATCTTACAAAATAATCAGATGTAGACGTAGACAGTTCTGTGCTGTATCTCAGGCCCTCAGGGGCAGGTGTGGAGGAAAAGGGTTCTCCTGGTCACTTTGGGGAGCTGCTCTGAAGGCAGAACTAAACTGTGGATGGGCAGTACAGTCAAAGTGTCTGCAGAGTCAGAGCAGTGGCAGGAAGTAAAATATACCTGAAAATGTCAGTTGCCATGTAAGTAGTGCTGGCTTTTTTCTCAACATGTGAATCTTGAACAACCTGGTCAGTGGGAGGTGTCTCTGCCCATGGAAGGGGGTTGGAAGAAGATGGTCTTTAAGGTCCTTTCCAACCTAAACTATTTTGGGATTCTGTTCAGTTGGAAGATTTGATTTCTACACCTGTATTTCAATAAATAAATAATGAAAGGAACCTTCCATTCAGAAAACTGACGTTTTCATATTAATACTTATCTTTGCAATAATAATACTAAGAGCAAGGTGTGAAATACACTTGTAATAAGTGATGTGTCTATTTTAGCACAACCAACCACTAAAAATGGCAACTGTTAATAAAGGGGAAAAAAACCCCCAGTAGGACTGTGGAGAAATAGGAAGCTGAAAACAATGAACAGGTGGTTAGTCAAAGAGCTGTTTTGCAGGTGCATTTTACTCTAAATATATAGTTGTAAGGAACATTTGTTTGTGGCTTGTATTGTGTTCTCCTTGACTCCAATCCCAGGTAGAAATAAGCAGGAGCTGCACGTCAAGCACAGGATTAGTCCTGCAGCAGAACAAAGACTTCATCCAGCTGACAGCTGCATGTACCTGCAAACATGTTTTCAAGCTATAGAAATGTCTAAGTGTTTTCAGGCATTAGGTGTTTTTCTAAATTAAATTATGTGTTGCCATTTCCACTTAACAGCGTACAGCTCTCATCATAAATTATTACAAGAGGGATGGAAATAATGATGAATTTTGAAAACTTAAATGTACCAGGTGAAATTGTAGATCCAGGGAAATAAATTCAAGGTTATTCCCTTTGTGCAACCAGATTGTTAAGGCCTTGCCTTGCCTTGCCTTACCTACCCAAACCTTCCCTTCTCAAACCTTCCCAAACCTTCCCTTTCCAAACCTTCCCAAACCTTCCCTTCTCAAACCTTCCCAAACCTTCCCTTCTCAAACCTTCCCAAACCTTCCCTTCCCAAACCTTCCCTTACCAAATCTTCCCTTCCCGAACCTTCCCAAATCTCCCCTCCAGCAATGAATTCCAGTATCTAACAGAAATACCTTTACATCTCAGAGCTTGATTACGAGAGTTCTTGTAAACACAGCATTTCCATCTATCTATTTAATCACTATGCAAGTTTAACAAAATCAATTTGAAATATTTAGAAATGCAATCTTCCTTAGAATATACAGGATGCTTAAG
>JAWWLZ010000004.1:24934079-24952520 GCA_035041345.1 Poliocrania exsul | reverse complement strand
GAGGTCTTTTCCAACCCAATCGATTCTATGATTCTATGATCTCTGAGAGGCACAGCCTGCCCTCAACTCACACATCCCCATCTTCCAGGGACAGGGATGGGAAGTCTGCCATGGATCAGGGATAGTCATAAACCTCTGGGCGTTGCTTGGTTGAAGCATCTATTTATCTACAGATCTTTAAAGCTCTTCCCCTACAGACATTTTTATTACCTGGTGTGTATGTGTGTGTAGGAATTGTATTGCTACTGCCTTATTTTAGGTTTATGTTTTTGTAATGGCATTAAAAGCAACACTAACTCCTCATAAAACTAGAGGAAATGATGGTGAATCAGGCCCATTCAATACTTTTTTTTTTTTTTTGTAATTGTGCTCTTTAAAAAGGTGGGAAGGATTTGAGTATGAATGAAGCAAATTGCAAAAATTAGGTTTCTCCTAAAAAATTATGTTTTCTCTCCTTTTGTTTTAGGTTTGTTTTGTTGTGGTTTTGTTGGTTTTTTTTTACTCCACAACATCTTGAAAAAAATTGGCCTGGAAACCTAAAACAATCTTACTGAAAGCTCTACTTTGACACTAAAATATCTGTGTTGGGAAAGCAAAATGCCCAAGGAACAACACGGCCAATTAATTTTGAAACATTTAAAACAATCAGTTGAAACCCTTTTAAAGAAACCCTTTCTGAGGACAAAGAGCATTTTTACAGCACCAAAATAGCTGTAGATTTTTTTTTTTTTTAGCTGAGAAACCTGGAAATGTTCTTGCTAAACTGCAAATGAGTTGCTTGGGTGCTCTGGAAGCAGAGGAAGGACTGGATGACACTGGGATGGTCCAGGAGAAGGACACAAGGTGGGACAGCTGCTTTGAGGCACTTGAGCACAATTCCCTCCAAAAGGCTCTCAGGCAAAACCAACTCCCTTGTTAGAATTAAATTACATGATATTTTGTGGGGAAGAGTCATCTCTATTGGTTCTTAAATATAATGAAGCATTTAGAGGAGACAAAATGCCGTCGTCCTACAAAATTATATGTTTCCCACTTTGGATTTTGCTGTTATGTGAAAAATTAATCCTTGAGAGGGTTGTAGCTTCCCTCTGTCACCCCAAAAAACCTGTCATTGAGGCAAATGGCTTGCTGGGATTGATTTATAACCCTCCTGTAATATAACATAATGACACGTAACACAATTGCATTACACAGTGAGGTTAATTTGAGTTATGGTTTGCTCTCCCTGCCAGGCAATAGGAGACACTTGTGCTCAGCAACTGCTGCAATATTTTACACCAGCCTTTCAATGGGCTGCAGCGTCCTGAGAATGCAGCAATTAACTCTCCTGAAGAGAGAAAGCCTCAGAGATCTGCAAGGTTTTATGGGCATGGATTGTTTAAAGGTAATGGCTGCAGGATGCACTGAAAATCTACTGCTCCAGAGCAATTAAAAAGGTGGTAAATGCAGAGAAGAATTAAAGAACTTCCAAAATTTAAGATACCTCCCCATCCCTGGAAGTGTCCAAGGCCAGGTTGGATGGGGCTTGGAGCAACCTGGGCCGGTGGGAGGTGGCCCTGCCCATGGCAGGGAGTGGAACTGGATGGGCTTTAAGGTCCTCTCCCAACCCAAACTTTCCAGGATTCTTGGATTCTAAGAAAAGGGTATGAACCAGAAATTTGGTGAATTATTTCACTGCATGGAGCAAAGGAAGGGAGGAAGGAAGGAATAGGAAAGGGGGAAAGAGAAAAAGGGAAATGGGAAAGGAGAAAAGAGAAATGGAAAAGGGGAAAAGGGAAGTAGGAAAGGGGGGAAAACGAAGGTTTGGGAGCGTTTGGTAAGATTTGGGAAGGTTTGGGAAGGGAAGGTTTGGGAAGTGATGGTTTGGGAAGGGAAGCAAAGGGATGGGAAGGGAAGGGAATAGCAAAAATAAAAGCAGGTTGTATTAAAATGGGAAGTGTTTTTTGGGATCCCTCTAAAAAAATCCAAGCACTAATTTGCACTATTTGCATGAAAATAATAGTAGTGCAGAAAGAAATGTTTCAGCAGCAAAACAATCTGGAAATCAAGTTAATTTGAATTAACAAAATCTACAATTATTTCTGAATTGATCACTTGCTGAGGAATTTCCCCAGCCCTGTGGAATCCCTTCAAAGGTGATGCAGAGTAGATTGGGAGCGCTTGTGTTACTTTATTTTAATTATCTTTTAACAAACACACCTTTCTTATCTGCTCTCAGAACATTTCTAAGAGGAGATATTCAGTCTCATAGAGGAATAATTTTGGCAGGTCTGATAGGACATGACAACCCACGTGTCTTTTGCATCATTAAATTATTTAACTCACAACTTCCAAAGTCCACAGAAGTAGGTTCAGATGGGGTAGAAAAGGCCAAACCAGCAGGGATGGGCAGAGGAGGGTTTGCCAGGAGGGAAGGGAAGCTGGAACAGACAGCCCCAGGGATTTCATTCTCCTTTCACAGCCTTCCTTGTTACTGGATCGCAGCTCTTTCTTCACATAATTGCCAGTTCAAGTGTGAGAGCTGAGTAATAACAACTTCAGGCAGGTGCCAAGAGAACAGCGAAACTCAGGTTCTCAACACCTGAGAGACAGTGTGAAGTAAAAAATGATTGAGAGAACTCAGGTGCAAAGAGGCCCTGGCTCTTTCTGAAGCAAGATTAAAATACAGGAATAACTAAGAGGTGTGTAAAATCCAGAATCTCATTCTTATAAGAGACTGAACCACTTGGAGCTGAGGAACAGTGAGAGGGTCTCTGCTATGGGGATCTGCACAGAGTTTTTCAAGAAGTTGTGTATCAGTTACTCTTGTTTCAAAACTAGAGAGAAGAAATATCTACTTGCTGGAACTCAGACTTCCATGATTGTAAAATTGGTGCTAAAACCAGATGCAGACCCGGAGAAACGTAATAAAAGTGGCAAGAACTGTGAGAGCTGGAAACAAAATCAAGCTCTTACCTTCTTTCATACCCCATTCGCCCTGCAACAGTTTACAAAACAATCTAAACTTGACATCTCCTTGTCACTCGTTTAAAGACTTGGCAAGATAAGGTAAAATCCCTGCCTGCAGTAAGTGAGACCTTTCTGAAAACACGACAAGACATCACAAAGGGAGGTGAAAGCCAAGACAAAAAGTGAGGTCTGAAAATCAACTGGCAAGTCCTGTTGATTCTTAAGAACATACTAAGGTTTGTAAATGTGAAATACAGGAGGACTTCATGCCCTTAACAAATGAATGAGTGGGAGAAGTGGAAAGCAGGCCTGGGGGAAAGTTTGATCCCTGGCTGTTAATAGATACACAGAAGGCAGAGCCAGTCTAATCAGAGTGAGTCTGTCAGAGAAGAGAGATGTGTGGCTCACCAATTACAGACAGCAGGGAAAATTGAAAGGAATTACATTCAGGGGAGTGTGAAATGTGAAAGTCAGGGAAATAAATTAGATGTCGTATGACCTCTAGTGTAATATGTGGAGAACTAATACATTTAACCTAGTTGTAATCATGTCATAGCCAGACTGCATTAGGAACTTTCTCATTTAAATTTGCCTCTCTCTGTGCTCAGCTTTTGGAAATGGGAAATAAAGCAGCAAAAAGCAGCTCTGGAGCTGAGGCTGGAAAGGGAATGCAGCACCAAGCTCAGAATTTGCTCATTGTGCACCACCCAAATCTGAGACCATGAAATTTTTGGGTCACCAGAGGGCTCCTAAGAAAAGAAAAGACAGTATATCAGCTGCAAACTCTGGTACATCATAACAGACTGAAATACCTCCAGAATCAAACTGCTCTGTGTGGAAATATCTTTGCTGGTGTCAGTGAAAGGGGAGGAGTGGTTTAAATTGCTTGAAGATGTGGTTGGGGAGCCTCAAGTGTAATGAGACTTCTTTGAAGAAAGCATGGATTTAGTTTTGATCTGGCTTAAAGAAGGCTCTAAAAGTGGCACAAAGTGTGACTAGAGAGAAGTAAATTACTTTGGAAAGCATCTGATGATGTGATCAAACAGGAGTTCTGAATGTCTCAAAGTCTGCCTGGTATCCTATTTAGGAACTTCAGTGCAGTTTATGTCCATTAATTTTTGTTCTAAGCATGATAGGCTCAGAAAATAATGTGTTCCTCTTTGCAAAACTCTTTTCTTTCTTCTTGTCTTCAAGTTGAACAACTGCCATTCTTTCTTCTTTTTTATTTTTTCTCATTTTTGCTGCAAATCATTCTGCTTGTGCCCTGCTTGATCCATGTTCCTAAAATGGTTGAAATGGAGGAAAAGTGGCTTTTAGTAGCTATGAAATCCAGTTTTTCAGTTTCCATAGTGAGTTCATTTCAAGAAGAATTGTGGGTAATCCACTTGCCCCACAAAATAACTCAACTCCCCTAAAAATCATGGTATAAAAATGAATTTGTGAAAGTACCTGTTGGAGGTGATATGAACATTGTGGAAGAAGGAGGGGAAGAGTTAATGAAACAAATCCTGTGCTGTGACCAAGCACCAGAGTGTGTCTTTTGTCCACAGAAAGAAATTTTGAGGACCTGGACCTTTCAGAAAGTCTGGCGAAAATAAATGAAATTGTGCATCTAATTACTTAGTAAATAAAGCTGTTAAACCAGACCTCACTAAAAGGTTCTCTTGCCCTGAAGGACTCTGAGCAGTCTGGCTCTAGTGGCCTCTGGTATTGAACTAAACTTGGCCTCATCGTTCTTGAAACAGGCGAAAGCAAAAAGTTTCCTGTCCTCATAATTCAGAGAATTCCAGAATAACAGAATAGTTTGGGGTGGAAGGGACTTGGCTGGGAGGGTGGGCAGGCCCTGGCACAGATTGCCCAGAGAAGCTGCCCCATCCCTGGAAGTGTCCTAGGCCAGTTTGGATGGGGCTTGGAGCAACCTGGGCTGGTGGAAGGTGTCCCAGTCTAGGAGATTTTTCAGGATTCTTCCAACCCAAAGACTGGATATTTTTCAGGATTCTTCATAAACCCTATGGTTTATGAATCTGTGATCTGGGCTTCTATAGTAAATGGACTAGTGTAAAGCTTGGAATTGAAGACATGTCTTCTGCTCTTTCACTTCTGCAGGAGTCAAGACTTGGGTCATTCTATGACATTGAAGTAACTCCTGAATACGATCATGTTTTCAGAAGTAAATGTGCTTATTAAAATATTTCCATTGTTGCTGTTCACTTTATCATTCTAACTTTCTAGTTACTGTCATGTAATTTGGAAAACCTGATTTTTGGAATGTTTAATCAGTACTTTAGTGCTGCTAATTAGTAACTGATATTTTCATTCTGTACAAAAGAAAGAGAGTGTTGAGAAGTGGCTTCAGTGGTCCCCAGAAGTGTTTGCTGGAAGCATCCCCTGCTGCATGAGACACATTGTGGGGACTCTGGAAGGAAGGAGGCACTGGAAGAGAAATAGCCTTCTGAGGGAAGGATAATTAATCTGACCAGGCACTTCGTGTCCAGTGGTGAAAGCAAACTCCCCCAATTAATCAGTGTGACACCCAGAGGTCACTCACCAGCTCTTCACACATCTTTGCACCTCTGGATGTGAAGGTGAGCAGACACATGATGGAGTTGAATATCATGACTTCCTCCTTAGCGTTGACCTCTGCAGAAACAGGCTCTGAGAGGGCTGCCAGCTGCTCTCCCAGGAGTCTGGGCTGGAGAACAGGCAGCAGCCAGTGCTGTCCCTGCTGGCTCTTTCCTGTCTATAAACTCTGTTTCCTGTCAGATGAAGCCTCTTCTCTCAGCAGATCAGCACCTCATCAGCAAGCACAGCCTTCTCCAGGAGCCATGGAGGGAAGTGTCTAAGGAATGACAGTGGAACAGCACAGAGAAGGTGCCAAAGCATGAGACACTGCATGGACATTTGGACAACTTAGCCCATTCCTACACAAAGCCAAACGTCACACAATAACTTTCTGCCCTCTCTCTCAACTCCAAATCTGAGCCCCAGCTGCCAAGCTCCTCATCCTAACAACCAGCCAGTACAACATCCATTCATCTTTATCAGAAAGTGGCCTCCCTTGCTTACTTCCCCACCCTCCTAAAGCTCTTCCTCATTTTTGGAGCCCTAGAAAACAAAATGCTCAACTTCTAGAAATATTCTAATAGTTTTTGGAAAAGACTGGTCTTGTAAATCAAAGAATAAAGACTATATTTATTCCTAGATTTCCACAAAGCATCTCAGGAATAAAGGACTCAAAGCTCTGTCTCCAGCTCCCAAGGCTGGTGTTTTACATTTAATTATTCTCTGATAACCCTCACACAAGATCCAAAACAACAAATGAAGTCAAGAACAGCCTCCAGTCCTCAACCGAGGACATCCCTTCCCTGCAAGAATAAAACACACCAAAACCCCGTTGAACAAAAAACATTCCCCCATCACCAAGAGGAGCCACCTCAAACTTCCAGCACTCAGTAAACATTCCAGTAACTACCCCTACAACACCCACACTCTACCCCATAACACACCAATCCCCCCAAGCCTCTGAAAAAGCCTCTGCTGCTGAAGACACAGGGCAAACAAACTCCACCAACACATCACACAAACAAACACTAAAACCCACCAGTGACACA
The DNA here is from genome assembly GCA_035041345.1 of Poliocrania exsul. Classification (NCBI taxonomy): domain Eukaryota; kingdom Metazoa; phylum Chordata; class Aves; order Passeriformes; family Thamnophilidae; genus Poliocrania; species Poliocrania exsul. Next base: position 24,945,960 of record JAWWLZ010000004.1, on the reverse strand, counting down.
AAGGAGACCCCCAAACCCAACAGGTCTGCACTTAGAATGCTCTTTTTTGGTTCTAGATTTGTCAGCAGTCTACTTGGAAGAGCTGTGGATTTCTCCCTGGCCAGGCAGGCCCATCCTTGCAGGATCTGGTCCATCCCACCTCTAGGACCTGGTCTTTGCCCTTATTGATTTTGATGAGGTCCTTCTGAGTCCATTCCTGCAGCCTGTGCAGGTCCATGTAGCAATGACGTGGAGACTTTGGCAGATTTGGTGGTGCTGAGCTCCTTAGATAACACTGGAACATGGAAATCCTCTCCTAATGAAACAGGCTGAAAGAGCTGGGGCTCTTCAGCCCCAGGAAGACCTCAGAGCCCCTTCTAGTGCCTTCTAAGGTGGTCCAAGAAGGCTGGAGAGGGGCTTTTCACAAGGGGACATAGTCATAGGACAAGGGGGAATGGTTTAAAACTGAAAGAGTGTGGATTTAGGTTGGATATTGGGAAGAAATTCCTGACTGGGAGGGTGGGCAGGCCCTGGCACAGGTGCCCAGAGAAGCTGTGGCTGCCCCATCCCTGGAAGTGTCCAAGACCAGGTTGGACAGGGCTTGGAGCAACCTGGGCTGGTGGAAGATGTCCCATCCCATGGCAGGGGTGGCACTGGGTGGGCTTTAATATCCCTTCCAATCCAAACCATTCCCTGATTCTATGATTCCATGAACATTGATCCAAAGGTTCTCCTAATGAGCTGTAGACTAAAATTTTCCAAAACTGATCAGCAGAGGAAATAGTTTGTTACTTTCAGAAAGAGGCAAAAATTTTCTCACAGAAATGAGTGAAATGATGAGAAACTCAGCTCCTGGAGCACATTCTTGTCCCTGTCTCTCACATGCAGAGGGGGTGGCAAGGTGTAGCGGTTTCTTGCTATCTTAGAGGGCAACTTTAGGGACATCACACCTAAATGTTGCCAAAATACGAAGAATTCATAAAACACCTTTCCCATTCACTGTGCATGTACTTCAGCCCTTGTGTTCCTCAGTGAAGGAACCTTGATTTGGGGTCAGAGAGTGTGAAGTTGTCACTGGGAGACAGAAGCTGGTAAGCAAATTGGAAGGTCTGGGAAGGGCTTTACTTTCTCTTGAGGACTGAAATTTGTCAGCTGATCTTTTCACATCAAAGTCCCACATGTTGTGTCAAAAGGGCTGCTATGAAGAAAAAAAAATATAGATTATAGACAGCTATAGATATTTATCTGGTTTTTTTATTAATTTATCCAGTGGCAATATAATCCAGTTTTGCTGGTTTGCTAATTAGAACTTCCTTGTCATTTTGAAGTCAGGTAACAGGGACCATTCCCTGTAATACAGATGGGGAAAAAAAACAAAAACAAACAAAACAGGAAATAAATATGGTTTGGCTATGCCGTATTTCCTCTGCATTAAGCTGTAGGATGTTAAACTTATAAAGGCAGGAGGAAGCCGAGGCAAGGACTTGACCCAGTGAGAAGGGAAGAGAGAAAACACAGCCCCAAGGTTGAGGATTTTTCAATTAAGAGAGGATGGGAAAGATAATTTGTAGGAAATCAGGCATTCTGAACTTGAAGAAAGGCTGTGGAACACCCTCAAGTGAAAGGGCTTCCAAGCAAATACTTGTTAATGAAGAACTCCCTCACCAAACATTTGCTATAATGTGGAACAACTACAGGGGAACCAATGGGGTGTTTGGGGAGCTGCTTCTTCCATCAACATCTGGGCATCCTAGAGAGCCTTTTTTCCCATATTTTTATTCCTCCAGGAGACTGATTATTAAAGAGCAGTAATCGTAGGGAGTTTTTAATCATATGAGCAATAATAACCATAACAGCCACATTAACAAGAAGTTGCTTTGTCTGCTTCTTATTGTGCTGACACATAACTGCAACTATTCTGGTGTGATAACAAACTCCACGACTTCCATATGGTCATTTTTATCTTTTATTCAATATTCTGAGATCGCACCCAGGAAAAATTTTTGGCCAGGATTTTTTTTTTCTCACTCCCTCAGATAAAATGCAAGAGGGACTGAATGCAGCTAAAACTTCAGGATGAACTGGAACCACATTATTAAGTATAAGACTTCCTGAAGTTATTTTATCTAATCAATTTTCTGTAGGCCAGATAGATATGTTTTCCATTCTGTATAAAATAATCATGAACTTCAGAGTCCTCTTTAGTCTTCTGAATATTTTAGAACTTCTTATTTGCCATTTTATCCAAGTTGTTTGACTTAGTGTAGGGTTTTAACTCATGCAGAAGGGTCTGGAGAGGCTGAGGGCACTTGTTTTGTTCATCTGGGGAAGAGGAGATTGAGGTCAGAGCTCATCAGGGTCTTCAGCTTCCTGGACAAAACTCTGAGGGACAGGGTGGGATTGTCGGGGTGTCTGTACAGGGCCAGAGGTTGGACTAGATGGTCCTTGTGGTCCCTTCCAGCTCAGGGCATTCTGGGATTCCATAAAACACACAAACTGAAACACAGGAAATTCCACTTAAACAGAAAGTTTTCTGCTGTGAAGGTGGTCAGATGCTGGAGCAGATGGGGCAGAGGGGTTACGGAGTGTCCATCCTTAGAGAGACCCAACTGGACACAGATCTGGGCAACTTCCTTTAGCTGAGCAGAAAAGTTGGACTGGAAGATCTTTTGAGGTGCCTCCCAAGCTCAGTTACTCTGTTCTTTTCTTGAAGGTGTCACATCTTTAAATATGTCCATTCTGGGTGTTTTTTCCATGAAATCCCAAGGTCCGCATTCATCCCACAGCATTTCAGGCAGTTCAAATAAAACCCTGGATCCTTCTGCAGTTCATACCAACACCAACAGAAACACACCCAAAGGAAGCTGAAATCTCCTGTAGCATAAACACCTTAAGACAAGGGCAGTGCACCAAACCCAACACCATCTCGCAACAATTTTGGAAGGGCTGTTGCTTTTTAAAGGATTTCTAGAAAAGTTGCTTGTCACAAGACTGGAGACTCAGTTTTTGATCTCCTATCCCCAGTCTGAAGCAAGGCAGATCAGTCTCTTCATATTTCCATCTACTCTGAATACTTCCTTTAAGGCTGTGGAACTGCATCTTTAATGGTCCAGGAATGCCAGTAAGGCATTCCAAATAATTTCCAAATGTTCCTCTGCATTTCAAATTGTGTCACTTCATTGACAACTTTTACAACAAATTCAGGTCATGTCAAACACAGAATTCCTGACTCCTTCAAGTCCATGTGCAAGGTTGAATATGCATAAATCACCTAAGGCTGATCATTGGCTTAGGCAAACTTGTGTCTGACTAAAGGTTAAAATGTGGCTTTTTGAAAGTCTTTAAGGAGAGAGTTCTGGAATTGACAGAGGAGATGTATCTCAATTTTTTAGGCTATTGGGATGCTACCAGGATTTGTATAAGACAGATGTGAAGGACAAAGTTAGCCAATTACTGCAAAATAATGAGCAATTTGAAGATGGCTTCTCTGGGTTATGGCCCATCATGGCAAATAACTATCTCAATTATCAGCTTGGCACAAGGAATGATGTTTGTGAGTCATAATTAAAGGGAGTCATTTGAACTGACTGTGCTGTTCTTTATGACCAGTAACCTGCAGGTGAACACCGAGTTTCACTTCTCAGACCTGCTCCATAATTTAAACCAGAGGAACATCTAACATGCTCTTTTATGCATTTAGCAGAGACCTGGCTGCCTTGTTCCAGGAAAAATGAAGAAACTTTCAATTTAAAGGGGGTATTTTTAGAGGCCCCTCATTCTGTCATATTTATTCATGTTACTTTATTACTGCATTAACAGCTTTAAAAAGTCTTTTCAGCTACTACACTCTATTTGTCTAATTACCTGCCTTTCTTTTCTGGAACTGGTAATATAAAACATACTCCAAGCACTGGAATGAAGTCATTAATCAAATTGCAAATTTAGCTGTCACAGGGAGCAACAAAAAATTGGCAGGAATAGATGGTGGGTGGGATGAAAGCGTTTCTGGCAAAACTTGCCTTGCCTTGTGATGTTTTGCAAACAAGTCACAATTCCTGCAATTATTGCTCCTCTTTCAGGTGTCTGTAGGTGTAGGAACAGAGCTCTGCAAAAGTGGATGTACAATGTCTAAGAGCTCCTAAGACTTGTGGCATTGGTTACTTTGGATATACAGGGCCCAAAAAGTGAAAGAAGGTGGTTCCTGGGTGCAGAGACATCAATATCATCCCTGGGCACTGGGTACATCATATCCTACCCCTCAAGGAATGAGGTTATGGAGCAATGTTTCAGTGAGAAATATTAACAGAATTTTTACTCTATTAGTTTATGTATATTTATAAGATTTTGATTCCTTTCAATGTCTGAGGTGTTTGTCCTCCTGTCAAATTTGAGTGAAAATGGTCAGCAAGGTTAAGATCTGTAGAGAAATGGCAAGCAAATACATGGAAGCCTTAAATTTTCTTAGAAAATCAGGCTAAAAAATACCAGTTTGCTCCCAGATTTTGTACAGAATGGACCACCTCAAATATTACCCATTTTTGTTGTGTTCTTAGTTGTGAGACATTCGCCCTTGTGCTGTGTAACATCCCCTTTTTCCACAACTAAACCCTGGGAACTGGGAGCCTGCACTTAGCTGAGCTTTCTGGTGGAGAGTTCACAGGAAGAAGAAAACAATCTTTTCCTTATAAGACCAAGGAAATTAATCCTTAATATTCAGTTGCTTCCCAGTCCACTTTCCAATATCTCAGCAATCCACTCAAATGAGACATGCATTGCAATTTCAAAGGAAATCTTCTCCCAGGGACTTTGCATTAATACACACACACTCCTCAGTTAACACAGTGCTCTGAAGGCAATATCAGGAATAATACAGGAATTATTCGCTGCTGGGCTGTTAATCCTTTGGGAATGGCATGTTAATAGTCCTGTTTAGATGGAACAGTTTCTGCATGAACATTATCCATGCAAAGCATGTCATTCACAATTCATGTCAGATTTCTGAGATCATCAATTAATGGGGGTGAATTTGCTTAAAACAAGAGCTACTCAGGAAGTGAAAACTGTATGGGAGTAGGTCTGACTGCTCTAATTTTTAATCTAGTTTAGGCTTAACTGAGTTGAAGAAAATTTACAGAAGATAAAGCTCTAGAAGAGTTCTGGATTCACTCTATTACAATTTGTGAGGAAGGCTGGGGGAAGATCCAAGCTTTGCTTTTTGTTTTTAATCAAAACATTTGCCCCTAAAAAACATGGCAAAGAGTTGGATATTTTCCAAAACAAGCAAGACTGAATCACCGAGGACTTGGGCTGCTGGAAGGAGGGAGACATGGGAGGAATGGGTGAAAAAGAGTCACCTTTCACCTTGGAAAGCATCCCTCCAAAATAGACACATTTATTGTCCAAAAGATTGAGTAGCAGCTTGGCACTGCCCTGTCACTGTTAGGAAGGTTTCAAGTTATGCTGCCTGTCATCTTTCCTCAGTGTCTTTGATGCTGGTTTGCTTTAAAGTGAAATAAAAAGGGCCCTCAAAGGCCTGTTGTGTGTGGAAAGTCCTGTTTCCAAGCTGAAGCACCACAGAGAGATGTGTGGCTCGATGCCCCTTTGAACCGAGGAGAGCAGGAGAGTTCTGAAGGGAAACCAAGTCCTTGTTCCCCTGCCCAGCAGGAGAATTTTGGTGTTCAGAGAGCAATAGGAATCACGTGGTGTGGATGAGGTGGGCAGTGGTGGGGTGTGATGGGAGCCTGGTGGGATGAGTGCCTGCACACCAGCACAGAGCACAGAGGGACTCACAGGTACTCGTGGTGATAAAAGAGACCTGCAGAAGATGATGGCAAAGCAGAATTAGGAGGAAGTGGCTGCTGGGATCCACAGCAGGTCTGATCTGTGTCACAGGGGAGTAGGACTAGATTATGGTTTAGAGTTGGAAGCAGGACTTTATTTTGCATAATAAGGATAGGGACCTGTTGGACCAGGTCCAGAGAAGGCCATGATGATGCTCCAGGGGCTGGAGCCCCTCTGCTCTGGAAGCAGCCTGGGAGAGCTGAGGGTGTTCACCTGGAGAAGATAAGGATCCAGGGAGACCTAAGAGCCCCTTTCAGTGCCTAAAGGGGGCCTAAAAAAACAGACAGAGAGGAACTTTTACCAGGCCAAACAGTGATAGAAGTGGGGAATGGTTTAAAATTGAAAGAGGATGGATTTAGATTGGATTTTAGGAGGAAAATCTTCCCTGGGAGGGTGGGGAGGCCCTGGCACAGGTTGTCCAGAAAAGCTGTGGCTGCCCCATCCCTGAAAGTGCCCAAGGCCAGGTTGGATGGGGCTTGGAGCAACCTGGGCTGGTGGGAGGTGTCCCTGCCCATGGCAGGGGGTGGCACTCGATGGGCTTGAAGGTCCCTTCCAACCCCAACCCACCGTGGGAGTCCATGAACCCCTGTCATATAAAGAAAGTGAGAGAGTTCGGGTTGTTGTTGTCCCCATTGCATCCTGCAGGGATTTGTGGCTTTTGTTCTCCGGAGAAGTGATGTTCCTCCTTGCCTTAAGTCCTGACTACACGAGGGAAAGAGCATGGCTGGAAGGGCAGACTGCCGGAAATCATATCTACACACACAGAGGGGAAGAAGGAGACCAGGAAGAACTCAAACCCCTTGGACTTTGTAAAGGATAAATGAGGTGGGGAAGATGTGCACAGAGTAACCACCCTGGCACAAACTCTACCAAAACACTGACACTTCAAATTCATTTCAGGATATCCTTAGTTTGCTATCATTTGAAGATGTTTCATGGAATCCCAAAATGCTTTGAGTTGGTAGAGACCTTAAAGCCCACCCAGTCCCACCCCTGCCATGGGCAGGGACACCTTCCACTAGACCAGGTTGTTCCAAACCCCGTCCAACCTGGCTTTGGACACCTCAAAGCATTTTCCTGGTGCATATTGCTTTGTGCTGTTCCATTGTTTTGGTTTTAACTGCACATCAGGCACCCAGAAACAGGATTTACTATCCTGAAGAAGGATCTGCTGTGGGTACCCCAAAGAGAGCTTAGAAATGTAAATGAGCAGTTAAACTGTAACTACAGCCCTTTAAAAAAAAGTGTCCAAAATACTGGATTAAAGCAATAGTTCAAAACATCTGAAAAAAAAACTTTTGCCAAAGAAATGCTAATAAAGGTATTTTATATTGTATGATATTACATGTGCAGAAACATATTTTAATCTACCCAATGTCCCAAAATGTTCGACTTGAACTGTAAATAAAAAAAATTACTCACAAAGCAATTGTTTTGATTTTTAATTGAGAAACAAATGACAATTCTGAACAAAGCCTTTTTATTACAGACCTGATAATAACACATTTCCCCAGTTTTGTTATGAGGAAATCACAACACTGTAACCAGACCTGTTTGTTTGTTATAAATATCACGTTAATAATGTCATGAACGTGCTGTTTAGTTAAAGTGCTGTATTGGTATTTTAGGCCTGGGGGGAACTCAGACTGTCACTTCCCACGAAGGAAATAATGATCCTGATCATTCTGTGTAAAATAACTCACATGAATTCCCCCCCAACACTGGCTATAAATATTAAAATATTCAGAATGTTTTTGCAAACTCAAAATTTGCCTTCATATATTTGTGTTCCCATTTGAGAAATCTGAAGATCTTTATTTTTCCTTTTGTTTCTGGCCCAAAGTAATGGATCTGTTGGCTCTCCAGACTAACTGGACTCCTGTGCTGGTCTGTTCAGTGTAATTTTGCTGCTGCAATTGCAAGGTGTGGCTGATCTGTGCTGATCCATTCATGCAGATTAATTATTATGGCTTGCTCCAGGATGTGCCTTAAACCTCACTCAAATCCAATATATTAGGGTTGGAAATAAGAAGCAAGATTTATAATTAAGGCCATAATTCCTATTTTTTTTTGTTTGAGGTAGGATTTCCTAGAGAATATTTGGAATTGAAAAGCCCAGGCTGTGTAAACAGACGAAACAAAGTGGCTTCCATCCCAGGGAATAGATGGACATTTATTGGAATTAAACATTTAAATGTGGCTAATTAACTCATTAACCTTTCCTTTAACGATTATATTTCACACTGTGCACTACACCGCTGTGGTTCACGGGTTTCTTAATTAAATCTAAGTCCATTGGTCTTTCAAAGATTTCCCATTAATTGCACTGTTATCATCCTGGTGTAGTCAGTGCCATCCCTGCCCGTGGCAGGGGGTGGGATGAGATGATCTTTAAGGTCCCTTCCAACCCAAACCACTCTGGGATTCTGGGATTAAGTGTCCCACACACTGGTGGGAATATTCCTCGAGGCTTTGTCTTCTCATGGCTCGTGATTCCTCTCAGCCCTGCCAGAGCAGTGGCTGGCCTTTAGTCCTCCCTCCAGAACCATGGAATGCTGCTCTGGTCAATGCAAGAGTTTGGGAAGCAAACAGCATTGGAAAGGCTTTGTGATGAAGGTTTGTCCTGGTTCCATGTGCTCATCTTTCCCCAGAGCTGTGCCCTCCTTTGCCATCTCAGAGTGATTCTCCTGGGTTCTGTTCAGGGTTCAATCCCAATTAAAATTCCTGCCTCAACTCCTCACTTCGGTGTGTTTTTCTGCCCTTCCTTTCCCAGTTCACTCACAGATGGGGATCAGGTTCTTACTTCAATATTATCTTCACAATATTTGGCAAGGTGGGATTTGGTCAAAGTTGGACTTGGTGATCTTGGAGGTCTTTTTTCCAACACCAGTGATTCTGTGGATATTTGGAAATCTTGCTTTGAAAACCACTTTGGGTAAAAAACTCCAAAGAAACAACACAACCAATCAAAAAAATGCAGTTGTAATTATTTGAGCTGCAAAATGTTCAGTACTCTTTGACTTAAAATTATCTCCTATTTTGGCCTCAAGTGATTGCAGAGTGAATTAGTAAATCATGAACCTGCTCTTGATGGCCCAAGAGAAACACCAGGCAGCTCAACTGATCCTCTATTTCAGTGGGACACAAAAACAACCCAAGCAAGGTCTGCAGTGTGTTAAAACCCAAAGTTTTCCACGGGAATGTCAACAAGGTTTATAATTCTAATGTCTCACCCCATTCCTCAGATGTGAACATTGTCAGGCAGAGATAAAACCTCTTAAATCATCTTTTCCTGGAATCATAAAAATGAAAGGAAAAGTTAATTACCCACGCTCAAGATGTATGATGGCTTTTTAAGGGTAACTATTCAATGGCAGCAACAATTTAAGAAGTTATTGCGAAAATGATGACAGTAGATTTATGTCTTCTCAGGTTTTGCTCTTTTTCTTTTGGCTTCCATCCAGTTCACCAGGTACAGTTCCCTGCCAGACTCTCAGGCTGTTGCATTAAAACAGCTTCTGTGTCTCTTTTTATAAGCCATTTTTTTTTTCTGGGCAAAGGATAAAGTACAATATTCAGAGGTTTTCTATTTGTTGATCTGATTGAAAATGTGAGAGACTGCTCTGTAAAACATCACAAACTTCCTGTTTCTGCCATTTAATACTCCTCCCACTTCCACCAGTTATTCACTGATCCTTATTCCACCAGTTTATGGAGCTTCAAAGCGCACTGCAAGCAGTCCCTGAACTGGTGACAGAGGAGTATTGACACTTCTACCTTGCTTTTCATCACTTGCAGATGAAAAGAAAAGCTTTTTACTGTTCTTCTGTTTAGTGATTCTAACCCAGAATTGCAAGTAGAGAGAATATAATTTTCTGGAAGAGGGCCTGGCAATAATACCAAAATAAAACAGCGTACTAAATCATTCCCAGGGAATCAGAGACATGAGTTCCATTGAATCCTTTGCAGGAAAATGGACAAGCCTCTTTAATGCCCTGCTCAGACATTGCTCTGGCTCCAAAGGAAGCCAAACACCCCCCTTGGAACAGCACTGATTATTCAGAAAATTGAGGTGCCAGCCCTCGTTTCCTGATGTGCCCTCAACCTCCTTGACTTCCCTGAGCAGAGTTACAGGACACAGACACTGAAAACCACAGTTTGAGTTGCCTGGACAGGGTGAACCAGCATTTCCAAAGGGAATTCCAGTTTCTGTGGAAAGGACTTTGTCCATCACAGTGATCTGGTTTTGTTTGAGTTTCACATCAAGCCACTCACAGGACAAGCGAAATGTCACTCTTAGGTGCCCTTCAAGCAGAGCAGAGTGGAATGGCAGACCACAGTTCAGACTGGTTTCCAAAGCATCCACGAGTGACCCACTTGTAGTTCTGCTGCTGGACATCCCTCCATGGCACCCAACCCACCCTATAGCCCTTTCTAGCACCAAACTGCCCCCGGCCCTGAGCAGTCCATCACATCTGTGACAGACTGAGGAGTTGATGCCAGGCAGAGACACTGAGGGCTATTCATACACCCCTGTCCCTCCTAAGGGTCTCCTTCACTTTGTGTTACATTGATGGATGGCTCTGCAAAAAGATCTGCTGCCACAAGTTTTCCTTTATATGGGTTTTATTGTCATTTTCCAGAGGTTGGGGAAAGGTTGTCTGGGTATCTTTTCAACAGAAGTTCCACTGGTTTTTTTATATCCTAGTTCAGTTTAGTCCCTGAGCAGAGGCATTGAATTTTTAATCACAGAATCACAGAATACCCTGAGCTGGGAGGGACCCCCAAGGACCATCCAGTCCAACCCCTGGCCCTGCACAGACGCTCCAACAATCCCAGCCTGTCCCTCACAGGATCATCCGAACACTCCTGGAGCTCTGGCAGCCTTGGGGCTGTGCCCATTGCCCTGGGGCCCCAACCTCGGAAGTGCTCAAAAAATGAGTTCACATGGCCCCTGAGGACAGGGTTTGGTGGACATGGAGGTGTTTGGTCAAAGGTTGGACTTGATGATTTTGGAGATCTTTCCCAAGCTCAATGATTCCACAATTCTAGGATTCTTTCCTTTTATACTTCAGGTTTCCTTTCCCCTTCAAATTCCCTGGCACTTTCCTTCATTCCCACTTCTTATAGAAGAGAGGATTTTAATTCACAAGACTATGCCTAGAGAAAAAATCCTGACATTCAAACCAACATGTGCTGTAGGAGACAAAAGAAAGGAAGAAAACCAGATTGGAACAAAGGGAACAGTATGTCCCATAGCCAAATGTGCACTGAACCCATGTTTAGCAAACATTCATTCCTTTTCTGGAGCACTTCTGCATCTGAGGATGGCAAAACCTCAGCCTCAGCCCCAGCCCCCCAGGTGGGTGCAGTTCCCCTCCTTTCTCTGCCTCCAACCCCTGATTTTCCAATCAGGTGGCTGTCACCTGCTTTTTACTCCTCTCCCTCAGGGGAAGAGCCACACAGCTACACTCCTTGAGGATAAGAATTCTCTCAAGAAACAGGTTTTCCAGGTCTTTTCAAGACTGTAATGACTTGGGTAAACAGCAGAAGATCTGTTTTTTCCCTGTGGTCCCTTCACATTCTATTTTCAAATCAGCATCACTTAGTTGGAGAGCTTTCAGCTCCCCTGTTCTCACCTAAAGGCTGTTTGTGCATGCCAAGGTATTACCTAGAGGGATCATTTTGAACCTCAATTATTGTCTTTAAAAGGCAGGGAGCATTTTTATAACTCCTTCCAGACTTTGTTTGTTCTATATCAGACAGGATTTAATAGACTTTTTCAAGCTGGCCTGGCATCTGCCTTCCCTGAATATGAAAAGCAGCATATTTACAAGACATGAAAAACTCAGAAAGTCTTTCATTGTCCCAAAAATCTCTTCCTGAAGCATCTATTCAAACAAGGCCAATGGGATCCTGGCCTGGATCAAAAATAGCATGGCCAGCAGGACAAGGGAAGTGAATCCTCCCCTGTACTCTGCGTTGGGGAGGCCACACCCTGAGTGTTGTGTTCAGTTCTGGGCCCCTCAGGTCAGGAAAGAGATTGAGGGGCTGGAGCGGG
>JAWWLZ010000004.1:24872742-24892177 GCA_035041345.1 Poliocrania exsul | reverse complement strand
AGTCCAGGGGAAGGGTCACTGCCCTGGGCCTGCTGGCCATGCTAGTTTGGATCCAGGCCAGGATCCCATTGGCCTTCTTGGCCACCTGGGCACACTGTTGGCTCATGTTGAGCTTCCTGTATTAACACTTCAAATTTGGATCAGAATGAAGGAAACTGGAAAGCCCTTTGAGTATCATAAATTGGGCACAGAACATGCACAGCCACTGATTGGAGCCTTTTCTTCTGGGACCTGAGTTTTTAATGGCATCCAGCCCATCCAGCCACTAAATCCCTAAAATATTTCTGTATGAAATTAGATTGTAACCTTTATGATGCTTAAATTGAGCTTTTCCCAAGGAGCTTCCAATAGGTCATATCTTTGGTAACCTTTAGCTTCATAAGTGACTTCATAAACTAAATAGCACCCAAAAAATCTGGAGATTATAATCATTGAGAGCAAAAGCCAGTGTTACACTTCAGGTTCACAAGGAGAAATGATCCAATGTCTCCCGTGGAAAAGGTTGTTAGATGTGTAATATGAACTTCTTATTCAAGATTCCCCCAACCATATTTATTTCCTTTCTGATTTAGTCAGCCTGGAGCTCAACAGACTTAATTTATGGTGTTTAATTGGGGCTGGATGCTTGGCTATAAAAAATATGTTGCTTCCTTTATAATTCCACATTGCAGTCAAATTCCTAGTAAAAGGGAATATTTGCCGTGAAAAGCTTTTAAAAAAGATGTTTGAGATTTTTAATGCCTTGAAGAGAACTTCCAAGGACTTGGGAAATTAGGTTTTCTGTAGGGGGGGCAACGTAATCTTATAAACAGGGTAGTAAGTTTAATAAGTTGTAGTAGATACACCTTTTTTTTTGCAGATGAGATGTACATGTCATGCATCAAAACACCCTCTTGGGAAGAACTTAAATAGCATTCTGGCAAATAAACTCAGAATATTACTTTTCAACTAGGATATATTAAAAGTTATTACTCCCAATTAAATAAGCAAGTAGAATTTATTCTTGTAATTGTCCTTGAAAAGGAGCATCCTGGTGTAGGATATTAAAAAATGTGTAAGCACTGGCATTAAAATAAAACATTACATGAAGGGGATCCCTTCCAGCTCAGGATATTCCATGATCCACCACATTCTGTTAAAGGGAAAATGAGATCTTTTAGGCACCCAAAAGTAGCAATTTCATAGTGAATGAAGACTTTATTTTTAAAAAGACAATAATCCTCAAGAAGTTTTCCCCTATTGTTTGTCAAGGCAATTTTAGCTTAAGGTCTGGGAGAGGAAATCTTGAAATTGTGGCATGTGGGGACAAACACAACCAGGAGAGAAGTGTGATGGAGAGAATGGGGTTTATAAGTGAAGGAAGATACAACCATGGGAAATGCTGGTTTGGTTCTGTTCAAGAGCCTCCCATTTTTGTAAGTCAGGAATATATTCACTTTTTTAAAAAAAAGAGCCTTTTTGGCTTTTGGGAGGGAGTTTAGGAGAAGGTGAAAACCAGGAAGAACATTTGCAAGCAACCCCCAGGCCCCAGTTCTTGGACACAAACCCCACATCCATCAGCCTGGAAACTCAGTCCTTCCTGAGGCTATTCATGACTTGAGCTAAGGAGACACGTGGAGTGCTATTTATAGCAATGATGAGCCTTCACTTCTTCCTTTATAGCCCTAATGAGGCATTTCTTTGCTGCTGAAGGGGAGAGATTTTAATTCTTCACTTTAAAACCATGGCTGGGCTCTGTAGCTGCAGCTCCAAGCATCTGGTGGATCATTTGCTGGCTGTCAGCAGCAGACACTATCTATTTTCTGGATCAAACCACCAGAATATCACAGCTCTTTAACTGGGAGCTCTGGAAAAAAAAATTAAAGCTTGGAGGGTCATAAACTTTTATACATGTTGCACTAAAAAATGAGTGTATATCCAAAGCCGGCACAGTCTCGAATCTTTTCCTTCACCGTTAACAGATTCATTTTCTGCTGCAGGTTTAAGAGTTTAGTGTAGGCAACTGCTGGAGCTCCTGTGTACCTTAAAATACATTGTTTTTTCATCTGTAAAAGTACTGGTAGGGAACAGTCCATCTGCTCATTGCCCAAAGATGCTGGGAAAATCACAGGATCTCAGGCTGGGCTGGATTGGAAGAGACCTGAAAGATCAGCTCATTCCACCCCCTGCCATGGGCAGGGACACCTCCCACTAGTCCAGGTTGCTCCAAGCCCTGTCCAGCCTGGCCTTGGACACTTCCAGGGGCAGCCACAGCTTCTCTGGGCAACCTGTGCGAGGGCCTTCCCATGCCATAAAATATTTGAGTGCTCCCCATTCTAAATCTATTATAAACCTACAGCAAATTAATCCTCTTTTTCCCATGTCAGGTTTGCTTTTCCCTCCCAGCGGTCCATGTTGGGATGCACCAACATCAGGAGCATGGAGAGAAAATGAGCTGTTCTGATTGAGCAGAACAGACTCACTGGAAAGTGAACAGCTGGAAGTTTGGGTTTGAAAAGGGATTTTGGTCTTGTCCAAACTGAGACATGATTTTTCTGGGTTTTTTTGGAAGCTCTCAGTGTTGGTAGGAGTGGATCCTTCAGCAGCAATGTGAACATGCAAGTGGGCTTGCCCCTTGCCCCTGCAAGCTGAGATCCAGAGCAGGAATGAGCCTCCCCTCTGACCTGGGCAAAGTGCCCTCTGAAATTCAGCAGGTTCTGACTCAGAATTCAAAAACAAAATTTGGCTTTGTTTTGATGTTTTCATTTTGGTGTGCTTTCTTTAGAAAATCCAGTGTAACCTCTCCTAATGTTGTCTTTCCACAGAATCACTAAGACTGGAAAAGACCTCCAAGGTCATCAAGTTCAACCTTTGACTGAATCCCACCATGGCCACTAAACCACATCCCAAATTCCACATCCACACGTTTTTGAATACCTGCAGTGATGGTGACTCCACCACTGCCCTGGACACCCTGGTCCAATTATTCACCACTCTTTCAGTGAAGAAACTTTTCCCAATATCCAGCCTGAACCTGCCCTGGCACAACTTGATGTTGTTTCCCCTTGTCCTGGTAGATTTTTGCCCTTTCCTTGGAATGCAACACCCAGATGACATTACATGGATTTTGAATGACTGTTCTCCTGAAATATTCCCAAGGACAGAACAATTCCCCACACAGCTGTACTTGTCATGTAGGTCTTCATGGAAGAGTTGCTCAAAGATGAGCTCATAAGAGGTTGGAATTCAGCAACTGAATAGTTCACAAGGCATAGGATGGCACAGACTTGGTCAAACGGATCTCTGATATCAAAGGAATTTGATGCCTGCTGGAGTTTGCAGTGGATGAATAGTATGCTTTAATCTAGTTGTAAAAAAGTTTCCCTTTGTTAAATGATGAGTTATATTGGTGTTTCCACCAATAAATCAGATTTTGTCTGGCATAACCTCAACCACACTCATTTGCCCACCCAAACATTTAACAGAGATTTTTATGCTCCATTCATACCTGCTTTTCCTTTTGACTTTCAACCTTTCATTATCTGGAAGATGAAGGAATGATCTCTCACTTAGAAACAGCAGGACACTTGGCTTGGGGAAATAATTGATTTATGCAAATCATTCCTATTTCCAGTAGATAAGGTTCTGCTCTAGTGGCTTTATTTGTGTTACAAGTATTTTAGAATAATTATTTTCCCATAGTGTTATTACTTTTATATGTTTGGCAGGAAAGGTAGGGAAGTGTTATTGCTTTACAAGTATTTCCTTCTAAATGTTTTAGTCTAAAATCATCCTTAGTTCAGAATCCTTTTCTAAATGTTTGTTACTATTTGACCAGTATTTTTGTTTTATATACCATGTTTTACTAATGACAGGAGATATGAGGTCACTGCTACCTCTGAAAAACCCTGTGTTTAATCATTATCCCTCAAAAGCTTCAGATACTCCTCTGTTTAATCATAATTTTTCTCAGGTATGTATTCAGTGAAATTTTTCCCCACAGCTGGAGAGAGGTGTTTCTAAGAGCAGTTTATCAAATACCCACTTACCAAGCTGCCTGTTAATTCAGTCATCAGCAGCTGTCACAAGACCTGAATGACTGAGAATTTTCCATAAACTTAAGGCAGCTCAGAATGCAGATGTTAATTTTGTATTTATGGTCCTTTGAAAATAAAACTCCAGACACTCAGACAGTGAAACCAGCAAAACAGGAATAAATTGTACTCAGTTGTTCTCTTCTAGGAAAGTCACAATTAATATTATTTGTCTGTCTTTTTTAGTTCTGTTAATGTTTTAGGTATATCTTTATTGATGTCCCAAACCTACATTTAATTCTGTTTGCCCATCCAGGTCTACTTGTGACAATTAAGAAGCAATTATACCATTAGACACAAGTTAGAAAATGATTTGAAGTGTCAAAATCAAAAAAATACAAATTTTGGTTGCTTGTTTAGTAATGGACAATTCTGCCTGGTGGTTTCCCTCTTTGAATTTCCCCTGCACAAGGTGCTCCCCTGCCTCTATCCCTTCAGGGGGCTCTTAGGAGCTCACATTGCCTACAGGAAAGTTCTGTCTCATCATCTGTTCTGTTGTCTCAGTCCAATTTTGTGCCACAACTGCTCTGTCATCAAAACCGCTCCTGGAAAGCTTTGGCTTTGAGCCAGCTCTGCTCACCTTGTGCTCCTGGAACAGCCCACGTGTGATAATCTTCCTGATTTTCCTTCTCGTTATCATCAGTAGATGTTATTTTTTTCAGTGCTCCCATGACAGATGATGGTGTCAGTTTGATCTAATCCTTCCAATCTGGCACCTAGGATGTGGCAAAGACAAATGACTCTTCCAGTTCCACTTCCTACTGGGCATTGACTGTGATAATTTCTACTCGCCCAGAGAAGCTGTGGCTGCCCCATCCCTGGAAGTGTCCCAGGATAGGTTGGACAGGGCTTGGAGCAAGCTGGGCTGGTGGAAGGTGTCCCTACCCATGGCAGGGGGTGGCACTGGGTGGGCTTTGAGGTCCCTTCCAACCCAAACCATTCTATGATTCTGTATGACCCTTGGCAAAATGAGGACCTCTCTCATGTTCACAGGGCTGGGGTTTATCTCTGATATAATTGATAATACATGGGAAACATAAAGAACAATCTATTAATTGGGAGTGTCTCAGCAAACAGAGTCAGCATTCAGGCTTAGGTGGAGAAGGTACTGCCTTAAAGAAAAGCTCCTTCCACCTCTCTGTGAGCAACTGTGCTGAATAATTGAAGCCAATCCATTGAAACCTATTCCCAAGAAGCACATCCCCACCAATTCGTGCCCAAATGTGCTGAAAGGAGGAACTAATTAGCAAATCAGTTGCTTCCACTGAGCTGAATGGGCATCAATCACATTCTGCCGCTGGGGCAACTCAGCACCGGGTCGTGTTTATGCTCTTAAGGTGGCTCTGTGCCAGCTGCTGCAGGACTGGAGAGAGCCAATCTGCCAGAGAACCTGCTGGCAAAAAGTCCATCCATCAGCATGTTTGAATCATAGACTCACAGAATCGTGAAGGCTGCAAAAGACCTTCAAGATCATCAAGTTAGACCAAAATGAATCCCACACCTACCTCAATCCCCATTAAACATTCATCCACATAAGTAATGGATTCAGTTGCTGAAGAGGATCACTGGGAATGGTGGTAGTCAGTCCAAGGGAGGACTTGATCTTGGAGATCTTCCCAACCTTCAGCATTCTGTGATTCAATCCCATACAGGTATTTTCCATGCAACTTCATACACTCTGGCTTACACTCGGCTTGAAACTCAAGCACTCAACAGGAACAGAAGCAGGCCCTGCATATAAAGCTGTGGCTGCCCCATCTCTGCAAGTGTCCCAGACCAGGTTGCAGGAGGCTTGGAGCAACCTGGGCTGGTGGGAGGTGTCCCTGCCCAGGGCAGGGGGTGGGATGAGATGATTTCAGGTCCCTTCCAAACCAGGCAATTTTATGATTCTATGATTATATGACCTTAAGGTTGCCTTGCCTTGTTTTCCAGTCTGAAAGGAACATGTAAGCAGTTCCAAGGAGCCATAAAGTGGCATCAGACTAGAGAAGGGATCTCATCAAGTAGAGCCGAGTCTGTGTGTGGGCAGGGGGATGTTTTTGAGGGGGCCCTTATTTCTCTGCTGCTGAAAGCTCCTTGCTCTCCATTGTCATGCAAATTCCAGCTTAGGGCTGAAATGTTGACATTGGCTGTGGAATGGATTTGGTGCAGAGTGCCTCCTTTATTTGCAGGAACACATTGTCAGTGCCTGCTCACTCCATCACTGCTTTGTGATCACAAAAGAATGAAATCTCATCAGTGTCTCCTCGGAGCAGCATTCGCAGCTAAATAAACCCCCTGAATTCCTGGCCAATTAGCCATTTGGGGCTGGTCTTTCCTTGAGTCCTGCTCTTGCAGACCTGGTTTAGGGGCAAACCTCGTTTGTAGCCAACCCATAATGAACGACTAATCCCAAATTAAAAAAGCCACACCCGGTCTTTCACACACACCTGGTTACACATGAAGTGTGGCCCATATTCAGCTCCTGTCCTGGGGGATTTGCTCCCAGTGTTAGGCTAATTTGGAACAGACAGCAGGTCTCTTTGTTTCCCACTGAAGCTCTTCCATGGGTTTCAGGCTGGTTTATTTCCTTTTAAGCTTTTAAAAAAATAGTTTATCGTCGACTGACACAAAACTGCTTCCTTCTTTACAGCCTGCTAGAGATATTCAATGGCTTTGTTTTATTCAACTTAGGCAAAAACATAAAGCTTTAAAGGCCTCTTTTAACAGTTCTATTATGAATGTTCTCCTTTGTAGCAAAAGGGAAAAAAACCCCTAAAAACTTAGGGATTTCTAAAGATTTATAGGATCTTTTGTTTTTCTGTTTTCCCTAGTTCTTTCAACCTGCTAAACAAACATCAAAGCATTAAATGGGGAGGCAACATAAAAGTGCATTTTTTCTCATGGTGTATGCAATGCCTCAGACACACAGAGTGGAAACAATAACTTTCCAACTCTCCAACAGCAAAGTTATGGCTCAGACATTGGTGATGTGGATAAGCACCAGTGTGCTCCTCTCTGGACTGGGACACCGCCCTTGGCCTGGGCTTTTGGACTCTTCTTGCTGAGGCTGTCCTGCAAACCCCTGGGTGATGCCCTTACAAAGGTGTGCAGAGCACCTCATTCCAGTGCTGGTTCAGGAAGTGCCAATCAGATAATCTGTAAAAAGCTTCCCATTATGGTCTGCCAATGGAAAGGGTTTACAGTGAAAAGATACAAAAGGTTATTGATGTGAGAGCTCCACATTTTTGTGACACCCCTGTGCTTAATTTCACCCTGCTGGAGTCTGCTACAACATTTTAGGGATGGCAAAGGTTGAAAACTGTTGCCCAGTCTCCATGGAACATAATTGTCTGCACTTAAGGTGACTCATAACTACTTTTTCCCCCCTCTTCTAAAATAAGAAGCCTTCCATAGAATAGAAGCAATTTCCTTTCTCACCTGTCTCTCACACTTGACAGATGAATTGCTCTAAAAAGTCTTTAGAAGAAGCATCTGATCCAGTTTTCTCTTCCACCTTCCTTTAGCAACGTGTGCGAAAATTTCCAGAAAAAGAAAGAAACAAAAAATTCAGGATTGATGCTGAAGCTTCAAAATCAACATAAGAACATCCATGATTTCCTTATATTCCCTTAGGGAAAGACACAGACCTTTGGGCAGGAGAATTTGTAGCCACTATATCAACTTTTGCTGTGACTTTTATAAGTGATCACACACGACAGTCAATGCTGGTGCACATGTGGGTACACTCAAGAAGGATTCCCTTCTTAAAATACTGAAGCACATCACGTCTTCCAGAGCATTTTCTCTTGTGAACTGCTTGGCATGATCTTCTCCCCTCCAGCCCCAGTGCTGCAGGATGTTCTTCTGAGGAGGGAAAAACAGCTCCACCAATTCCCTGTTTCCCAAGTGCTGGGTGGGATGAGAAGGGTCCTGCTGCCTTTGGGGCTGAGGATGCTGAACTCAGCCTGGCTCATGCAGCCCAAAGTTCAACCCTTTGGCATGGCCAACCTTTCCTGAGCTCCTGCCAAAGGAGCCAGCAGGTGCCAGTGCTGGAATCTGATCTGAAGCTGCTGGGCTGGCACAGCCTGAGCACACCTCACTGCCATGGGGCACTGGGGGCTGTAAAAGCCCAATCCCTCCTTTGAAAGGGGAATCTCCTGTCAGCCCCTCCTGAGAGGGTGTGGAGATTCCTGCCTGGAGTGGGGGCACCCCTCAAGGTCACTCCTTAGGGCTGAAAGAGATTTGCCCACAGTGATAAGGATGGGTGAGTGACATCAACCTCTACTTAATTGTTTTTCAGGCTTTAACATCATTGCTTCCATAAATAGTGCACTACACTTATAGTCAGAGCTACCTGTACTATGTAGGAAATAATTCTGATTAAGATCTTTAATCATTATCAATTTAAAGAAATAATTTCTTATATGTGGGGTTCCATCTTTAATCCAACAGGACAAGCTCAATTACACCTGTACAGTCCTTTAAACATAAAGCACAGGGCAAGCCTGGGATTGGATCCAGCTGCAACCAGACTGTTCTCTGGGGAGGAGTTTGGAAAGCCAGAGGGTCCTTCTCTACCTTGTGACTCAACAGGAGGGTCTCCCTAGGAAACCTTGTCACTACTTTCCTGTGGTTTTGAGGTTTTGATTGCTTAGAGTAACACAAGGAAGGTGTAGGAAAGGTGTACATCCAGCACTGATGTAAAATATCAGAAAGGGGTCAGAAAAAAACCCCAAAACATTTTGTAAGGAACTTTTCCCATTTAACATGAAAGTTTCCAATCAGTGCAGATCTATAGATCACATACAGTGAATTCTGTATCACTATTTAGCAATGCTTTTTATACGTTGGAAGCTTTAAATATTTGTTATTGATTTGGGACAAAAAGACACTGTTAAAGTCTCAAAGTCTCCCAGACAGAAGTTCTAGATTTAATATCACCTCATACTTTAGGGAAGGCTTTAAAATCTCCAGTATGATCCCATTTGCAGGGATAGAATTCAGGAAGGACTTAGGAAAGGGGAAGAGGATGCTTCTTTTATCTTCTTGCTTGAGACTTTCAGCCTATGCTGCTGAGGTAGGATTTACTTTACACAAACATTTGTTGGAGAAATAATTTTCCCATTGTGGACCCTGTTGGAAAAAAGTGCCTTCTGAGCACTGAAATAATGGGAAATCTTGGATTTTTGGTGCTCTCCAAGGCCCTGTGTTTTGCTGACACAAGGAAGCCTCTCTGACTCCCAGTGCAAATAAAAACAGTGCCACAATTCAAGAATTGACTTCTCCTGGTCTGTAAAACTCTGGAGAAATGGAGTTTGCCAGCAAACTTGGGGGGTTGGGCTGTTTAACAACAACCCATCATTCCCTTCTCATCCTGGACTTCCTGAAGGAACTGAATGTGCAGTGCTTGATGTGCTCAGTTCAGGTTGTTTATTTTTAGGGGTTTTATATGAAAGGGCTGCCCAGGGAAGTGGTGGAATCAGCACCCCTGGAGGAGATCACAGGACATGTGGATGTGACACTTGGGGACATGGGGCAGTGCTGGGGGAGTGGTTGGACTTGATGATCCTGGAGGTCTTTTCCAATTTTAATGATTCCATAATTCTATATATTTGCTGTAGTTTTAATTAAACATTTTAAATAGAATGCTAGGATGTGATTTTTTAACCTATTTATTATTCCTTAACTACTTAGTCTGTTAATAAGTTTGATGGTCTCATATGAAAAGAGAGTGAAAAATGAACATAGAAGATTATCAGTGTATGCACTAATTTGGAAGTCAGATAATTATTAAAAAAAAAAAAAAGGAAAACGAAATTAAGAACAATTTAAAACACTCATGGCAAAGATATTCAGTTGAGGACATTGTGGGATGTGTCTCCAGTAGAAATCTGGCAATGTTTTGTGCTGGCTCATAAAAATGTGTAGGACAAGCTAATGAGGAGCTGTCTGTGTGCCTGGCAGGACTTTTAAAAGGTGCACTACCATCACTATATTTTAGCACAAAATCTGTAATCATGACTCCCTTACAGTGATCTGACAACCTGAAGCAGAGCTGGTTTTATTTTCTGCATTGTTAGGAAAATCAGCAGAGATTAAAATGCACAAGTGTTGCTGCCCAACAAAGGAATGAAGGGATAGGAAAGTCTGAATAACGTGCACCTTCAACCCAAATAGTCATTTTCTTGCAATCAGAGACTCCTTTAGGTTGGAAAAGACCTTGAAGATCAGCAAGTCCAACCTCTTGCTTCACTTAGGACCCATGGAGTCAAAAAAGATTTAATGGAGACTGTCAGAAATACTTTATTATTACAGGGGGTTTGCAGTGTTGGCTCAACTGCATTGAAACCCAGACTTAGATTTGGGAAAAGGTTTTAAAGGCAACACTGGATATGCCAAAGATGAGGGAGAAGCCCAACACACCAAATATATTTTATATGTGGATAAATTACTTGAAAGTTCCTCAGATCACTGACAATCTCCTAAAAATATGACAGATAAACACAACCAAGGAAAAGATAAGCAAAATAAACTCATTCCTGAGAAAGGGGATGCTATAATTAAGTAACGGATGGTTGTTTGGAAGGCTGAAGAGGTGGTTTGCAGGTAGAATAAAGTTCCCAGCAGAAGGAAAGAGAGGAAAAAACAGAGTTAATACTGTTTTTCTTCCCTCCATAGTGTCTCTGGTTTATCATTCTGTATACAAGATTTTGTACTCCAGAATTGAAAAAAGCATCAGAATTATAAATCCCCTGATCTGGCTGTGTAAAATCTAGAACTCTGCCCATATGAGGCATCATCTGATAGGAATAATGCCTGTTCAGATTTATACAGATTTATTTGTAAGAAATACACGTTATCTTAAGAAGGAAAACCATAGAATAAGGTAATGAAAGGACTAAGCAATTCTGCACACTATATTCTGTTCACCCTTCCTGCTTTATTGAGGCTGTGAAGTGAAAATACCTGAGGTTTGGGAGGGTTATGGTAATTTGTGGACATGTGACACCTTCCCTATACTTTTTTTATCCTGTGTATTTGAAACTGTAATTATTTCTTTTGATTTTCTATAGGGATTTATTCTGCAGGCACCACTTGGTTCTATTTCTTCAACATTTGCAGCTGTCTTGTAACAGCCCCTTTTAGTGCTGGTTTTGTACTCAGGATATTTAATTCTCCTGCATCTCCTGCCTCCCCCTAAAAACTCATATTCAAGGCATTTCCCACCCCTCCAGTGACGTTATTCAGTGATTTCCAGGACCTTTCTCCCTCTCCAGTCCCATATTTTCTTTCCTTCCTTCTCTGCTTACCTTCATTGATTTGGTATATAAAAGAAATTACACAATAGGGAGGGGAAAGAGGCCAAACCAGACAGAATAAACCACAGGAAAAAAAGGATGTTCCATGAAAAAGTAGTTTCCTTTTTATCCAAGGTAGATAATTTCTGTTTCACCACTAAATGTTTTATTATCTGTAAAAATCTGGGCTCTTACACCACTTTGTGATGCTGAATCACACAAATGTCCTGGAAAACTGCTGGAACAGCCTGGGGTGGTGGAAGGTGTCCCTGCCCAGGGCAGGGGTGGGACAGGAGGAGCTCTCATGTCCCTCCAACCCAACCCACTCTGGGAATCTGGGATTCTAGGAAGGGATTTTTATCAGGAGATACCAAACCAGGATGTTTTCCCACTAAACAAAGTGCTTATAAGGGTATTTGTTACTAATTGCTATTCTACATTCCTTGGATTCTGGTGTTCCAGAATGGAGTTGTTTCAACGTCTTCCATCCCCTCCCTTTAACTCCCACAATTTGGAACAGTTATTTCCAGTTGTATATTTGTAGATGAACACATATATTTCCAAAAATCAAATATCTCTCTTAGTGTCCATGGCCATGCAGTGACTCAACATGGAAACATGGGAAAAGAGGCTTTAATTCACACTTTGCATGGGATATTCAGTGACTTCAAATCTCCTGCAGAGACTAACTCAGAACAGAACCCAAGTTAGAGCAATCAAGAAGGTGATGAGCCTGATTAATCCTCTCCATTACTGCAGAGGGAAGAGAGGAAGATAAGCCTCATCAGACAAATGTTGGCCTTCAGGAACTCTCCCTTAGCATATTTGCATGCATAAATTAAATTAACTCAGGCAGTTGCATGAACCCAAAAGTTTCA
Source organism: Poliocrania exsul (assembly GCA_035041345.1). Taxonomy (NCBI): domain Eukaryota; kingdom Metazoa; phylum Chordata; class Aves; order Passeriformes; family Thamnophilidae; genus Poliocrania; species Poliocrania exsul. The sequence goes on along the minus strand of JAWWLZ010000004.1, from coordinate 24,879,946 downwards.
CTTGCTAAAATGATGACTCTGTAAAAAGAAGATGAAGGGAATTACAAGGAATTGCTGCAGAAAATATTAATACTTTTTTAGGTTAAATGCAGGTTGTTGAGGTCCTTCCTGCTTTTGCCACATGGTTGGCCATAGAAGAACTTCCAGTAATCATCATAAACTAATGTAATGGAGCTTTATACTCATATTATCTTATCAAATTAGAAATAATATAGAAGAGAGGCAGTGGGTGAACACTGAAATGGTTCTGCACAGATCACTGAGGGGACAGAATCTGACCCTATTTATTGATTATTCATTATCTTATGCTTTAATTCCATGCATTTCTTCAGAACTGAACACATATAAATAAACATATTATAAAACTTGACCTGGGAAGCAGAGAGAAAACACAAATATTCAGCAAATCAAAGCCAAAGAATCTGCTGTAAACTTTGGAGACACAAAAGCACATCCCAGTTTGTAAACTGGACATCCCTGAGACTGATTTTTGGAACACCAGTTGCAATACAATGAAGCCCCTAAAAGGGCATTTCTGCACTTAGATTCTAATTGACATGTGGAAATTAAACAATTAGAAGTGCAAGGTTGTTTTCAAGAGTATTCCTTAGCCAAGATCCATCCAATTTTAATGTATCTACTTATTTATTCTATATTTACATTTATTTGTTTGTCTATTAAAATACAAATGCAGAAAATAACCTCAGCACTGAGAACCCTTTGTTTTTTCAGATCAGATTTCTTTCTTTAGAGAACCATCTCATGGAAAATAGTTTACATGTCATTGAAATCCCAGCACTAAAAATTGATCCTGGAAGAAAAGCAAGTGTCAGAGTTCTTTCAAAACAAGAAATAAACTGTTTTCTTTTACAGCTTAATTTTTGCTGACTATGGAAATGAATAAAATGCACCCTTATGGAGAGCCAGAAAGCTTCTTGGAGATAAATATAAGATTTTAAAGTGTAGTTATCACTGAGTATGTTGGATATAATGGAACTGATGGACATTCCCTTGGCAGAATTTAAAATTCATTGATCAATGTGGGGAAAAAATGCCAGTACATTTTCTAGTGTATTGATAAAATAACTAATATAAAGGGAACAACTCATACCTGATAAATAAAGGATAGACAAAGCTGTGAGGTGGAGATGAACATTGACATTATTTTTGTAGAGAACAGGGGAAAGAGAGCAAGGAAAATTCTGTTAGTTAAAGCCAGGATTAATGCACAGCTTCCTAAATCCAGGGTGACTGCTTGAACATGACAACATGGAACAGCTTCGCCACGAGGTGGCCAAGGAGATAAATTTGGCAGCAGCAGGTGCTCATTTCCCCCAGGAAACAGCCAGGAGTGCTTAAAAACAGTGGGTTATCTACTTAACCTTGTTGTCAAGGACGTGGCAGAGAGGGAAAAAGGCCTTTTCTCTGGGATTAGTGGGAAATGGTATATAAAAAATGGCAAGACATGTGCTGCTCATCCTAACTTAGTGCTCCCTTCCAAACTGCCAGGTATCAGTGAGGCCAAGAGCTCTGTGGAATTTAAAAATCAATGGCATAATTATAGTGATCCACAGCAAAGACTAAACAAAGACTGATTTTCTTTGCCTTGATAAATAAACAAACACATGTCTTGGAAAGGCAAATAATGTTTCAACCTTCAGGGCATGAGCAGTTTCTATGTAATGGGGCTTGGGAAGAAATACTGTACCTGAAGGAGATTTAATACTTTGGGGCTCAAGGCAGGAATTCCATGTGGCTCAGGCATTGGGAAATCAGAGTTTCTGGTGGCACCTGGTGGTGGCCAAGGCACTGCCCATGGGCTCCCTGCTTATGGAGTGCCCTGCTTGGAGAAATTCCCAGCTCAGGGAACTGGGGAGGCTCAGCCTGGAGAAAAGGAGGCTCAGGGGGGACCTTCTGGCTCTGCAATCCCTGCCAGGAGGGGGAGCCGGGCGCTGGTCGGGCTCTACTCCAGGGAACAGGGACAGGAGGAGAGGGCACGGCCTCAGGCTGGGCCAGGGGAGGGGCAGGGGGCACAGCAGCAGGAATTCCCTCTTGGAAAGGGTGCTCAGGCACTGGAAGGGGCTGCCCAGGAAAGTTTGGAGTGCCCAGCCCTGGAGGTGCCCAAGGCTGGACTGGCCGTGGCACTGAGTGCTCTGGGCTGGGGACAAGGTGGGCATCGGGAACAGAGTGGGCTCCAGGGGCTGGGAGGAGTTTTTCAACCTTAATTCTATGATTCTGTCATACTGCCCAGAGAAGCTGTGGCTGCCCCATCCCTGGAAGAGTCCAAGGCCAGGTTGGACGGAGCTTAGAGCACCCTGGGCTGGTGGAAGGTGTCCCTGCCCATGGCAGGAGCGGAACTGGATGGGCTTTAAGGTCCCTTCAACCCAAACCATTCTTTCAGGTCCAGAAGGAGGCACTTTGTGTGTTACAATAGTTACAAATAAAGCTGTTTTTTCCAGTATTTGAAATAATGTATTTATGTAGAACTTTATAGCTATTACTTTTCAGTGTAAAGAGTGAAAAAGAAGCTGAAAAACCAATGTACCAACAACCAAATCATTGTATTTGTGACCAAAACATGGGTGGTGTGTTGAAATTATTTCATCCAGAGCTGGAATGAATTCTCAGTCTGGAATAATTTCTGCAATGTTAGGAACTGGTGTAATAATTTTAAATAGAGATCTGGGAAAAAAAATGGCTTGGTGCATTTCAGGGCAGCTACAATTCCTCCTGACTTTGTGTAATACGTAAGTTCAGACTCCAGTATCTCACAACTCATTCATCTTCAGACAAACAGCCACGAGGATTTCTGGCTGCTGTTTGCAGGTACCAAAAAGTAGGAGAGCAAACACTTCTGCAGAAGTTTGTGGGGAAAATAAATCAGCAATTTTGGTTAAAAATAAATAAATAAATAAATAAAAGACTTTGTATCTTCTTTCTGAGCTGGAGTGACTTTGATCTTTAACTACTTACAAATGAATCCAAATCGAGTTTGGGGCTTTGTGAAGTTTGCACAAACGATTTGCATTTCAAAAGGCCCTGCAGTAAACACCGGTTAAGGTCCCAAAAGTCTTCTAAGAAGATGATTAACTTGAGAAATCCTTTGTTAATAATTAGTGGGGCTGACTCTTGGGTGAAATCACATATGGGGGAATGAAACTCGTGTATCATCATGCGCTGGATTCTGGACTTTGAAATCAGTTTCTTTTTTAAATTACAATTAAATAAGTGATGGAACATTTACATTTGACTTCACAGAAGTGGAAAGAAACCGCATGAATAATGTTTAACAGCATTACAAAAACGTCCTTTGCTTTTCTGTGAGCTCTGTAGAGCCACAGGAATTGTTAAGCAATAGAATAATTTTTTAATACCACACTAAGGATCAAAATTCTTCTTAATGCTATGAGTCTTTGAATCATTAAGGTTGGAAAAGATCTGAAGGTTCATCAAGTCCAGCTTTTGACCGAGTACCACCATGGCCACTAAACCACATTGACAAGTGCCATGTCTACTCATTTTTGAACACTTTCAGTGATGGTCACTCCACTACCCTCCTGAGCATCCTCTTGTAGTGCTTAAACACTCTTTCAATGAAGAAATGTTCCCTAATACCCAGTCTGACCCTCTCCTGGCACAACTTGGGGTCCCCTTTGCCTTACCAGAAGCAAGACCAAACCCTCTGTTCCTCTCTGAGGAACATCTGAATGAAAGTAAAGAAATGTCAGCTAATCTGGTGTGGCTACATGAAACAGCATTTCTACAGAACAGTGGGTATTTAAAAAAGAAAGATAATACAGGCAAACCAAAGTTAACCTCCAACCAGTACTTCTACACCCAAAGGGTCAGTTCTTTCCACATGGGAGAACTTGCCCAGCTGGAGACATGGGTGGGTGAAGGTGAGACTCTGAATGTGCTGCAGACCACCCCTCTCATTTGGAGCAGTTCCAGTCCCAGAGGGCTGCTCAGTGCCTCTCCTGCTCCCCTCAGGGGGATCTGCAAGGATGGAGACTTCACAGCCTTGCTGGGCAACCTATGGCAGTGTTTGAGCACTCACATGATGGGGAAAAAGAAAATTCCTCCCCTCTGAGGAGCTTCTCATTCTGCAGCTTGTCTGTGTGGTCTCCTACCCTAGCACTGTGGAAACCTGAGGACAGCCTGGCTCAGTCTGCACTGATGTCTCCAGGAGCTGCCTGAAAACACCTCTGACCTGCTGCTGGACCTTCTCTCCAGGCTGAACTTGTCCTCCCAACCTGTGCCCTGCTTGTCTGGGTGGCATTTCAGAGCCCTGAGAGCACCAGGTCCTGCAGTTCCATTTCTGAAGGACCTCCCTGTGCTCCTGGAGGGCTGAGCAATGGTCTGTAACAAAGGCACACCAGGTTTGTGTCTCACTCCTTCCCTTCTCCAACTGCCTGAGGTATCAACACAAGAAGTGAATCTCTTTATTTAGTTCGTGTGAATCATTATGACATCTCTAAAATCACTTTTCTGCTGTTTATTGTTATTTCAGCTGAGGTTCTGATCCAGCTTTTTCATTTCCCACTGGAGTAAATGCAGCTCCAGGCCAAACTGTGTCACATGCACCTCTCTGCCTGATGAAAATGGGGAGAAAAATCCTGCTTTCCTCATTTTTCACATTGCTTTTCAGCCCATATAGCCACACTTCTTTACTGGGAAAGAGCACTGGAGAAAGAAAGATTTTTATGTTGGATTAAGCTCCTAAAATAATTAAAATAATAAATAGCCATCTCATGTGGACCAGAATATACACCAGAGTTCTGTAACATCTGAGAGGGCAAAAGGAGGCTGCATAAGTGAAGTTAGACAGACCAGTGAGGGGAATTCCAGAGGTCATCTTATTTATCCATCTTTCCTACATCAAAGGATAAGAAAGGGAAAATAAGGGGGAGCCCTCAGGGACGTGGTGGTTTCCATATTTCTGTCAGCTGTCCTGTAAGAAGCATTGGAATAAAAGAGAGAAAAAACAATTTCCTACCCCTTATTTCTTGGGTGTGATGCCATTTTGTGGGAGTTGTTTGGCATGAGGAAGTCTGTAAAATAAAGAGTGTACAATAATAAAAACAACACTACTACTACTAAAAATAATAATAGCTTTTTGTTTCTGTAATGCTCTCAGGCACATGGTGGGATTGTTGGAGTGGCCAGTGCAGGACCAGAAGTTGAACTTGGTGGTTCTTTTGGGTTCCTTCCAATTCAGAATATTTTGCTATTCTATGAAGGAAATTTTATACCTTTTTTTTTTTTTAATTCCCCTTGAAGCTGGTATGTGTGTGACCCACAGCTGATAACTCCACTTACAGTGTTCATAGAATAAGGTGTAAGGATGGCAAAGGTCATGCCAGTCAGCCCATCACTTCCTAAACCAAACCTATCCCCCCTTGTCCTCTCCAAGTTTTTTTCACAGGAAGTCTGGCTTATTTCTCTGGGAATTAGGGCAGGAATAACATGAGATGAACTGCCCATGACCCTCATTCCCATCTCCCTGTGACACTGGGGGGAGGAGGGAGAGCCTGGGAAGGAGGGAGGGCTTGAGGGAAGGCGTTAGGGAGATTGATTTTCCTTCTCATTCTCCTGCTCTGATTCTGCCAGTAGTAAGTTTCATTAATCTCCCCACTTTGGGTCTGTTTTCCCCATGATGGTGATGGGTGAGTGACCTCTCCCAGCCCTTAGCTCCACTCAAGAACCCTTGGTTACATTTTATCTCCTCTGTGCAGTGGCAGAGGGCAGTGAGACAGTGGCTTTGGTGGGTACCTGGTGTTCTGCCAGGGCCAGCCCATCCCACAGGGTTTATGAGTGGCAGCAGATCAGCAGTTCCCACTGTCAGTTGTCGATACATCAGCACGGGCTCCCAGGTCTCTCAGCTCTTCTTTTGGACATCATCCATTGCCTAAGCAATAATTTCCAGTTGGATTAATTACTGCTCAGCATAGCAATATGTTCTGCTCTGTTAAGTGAGCCATCTGCTCTTCCTTTTCAGCTTGCTTGTCCATCCATAGTGAATTATTTCAGAATTAGAACTGAAAAGAGGTTGTGAGGTTCCCGTGGAATTATCTAAACACCAATGTTCTACTTGTCCAACACGTTCCTTAGAATGGTCCTCTTGCTGTGGGTTGTGTTTGTAGTCCTTGTTCCATTGCTACATTTTCCTGGAGTGGCCCATGAACCAGAAGGCAGACAAACACCTCCACAGCCATTTGCTCTCTCTGAATCCTGCTGGGTAGTGCTTAGATGGTTCCAGACCATTGAAATCTCTCATGTCATGAAGAACACTAATTGTCTGGACTTGTCAGCTGGAAATTTTGTGCCATTTTCATTTGAATGCCCTGGAAACTCAGTCTCCCTGTAGATTCTGTCTGCATTTGTTAGACTTGATAGACATGATATTTTAAGTGTATTCTGTCAAATCCCTGTTACATTTCTAGAGCACTTTGCAGTTTGAGGTATCCCTGGTGAGATATGTGTGGCAAGGGTTGGAACGAGCTGGTGTTTAAGGTCCTTCCAACCCAAAGCATTCAGTGATTCAAGGGAAGCCAGAACAGATGGGGTGCAGGGACAACCACAAAACTACAGATGAAGTGCCAGGAGTGAATTAATTTTCATTACCTCACCAACCAGGACACCCCTGGAGCAGCACCCAGGCACAGGCACACGGGGAGGGACATGAGAGGACCCCCAAACCTGCTGTGTTCACCTGTTTGTCAGGGATTTGCACAGACATAGCTCACCACTGGGGGCTTGGATCTTTACAACAACAGGACAGGAACCTCTGGCACTTTCAATGTGGTGCCTCTGAGTCAATGTTATCTATACACAAATGTTCTACTTGTCCAACACATAAGGCCAAACAAAAATCAGGAAGATATCTCTGTGTTCCAACACTCAGTATTTGTGTCTTGACTGTGTTTATAATCCTTGCCTATGGTCTGTTGTTTTCACACACTATATATATAAATTAGGTGGTCATTTTCAGAGAATCTCCTGAGGTGGGAGGGACCCACAAGGATCATCTATCCAGCTCTCAGCTCTGCACAGACACCCCAGCAATCTCACCCTGTCCCTTAGAGGATCATCCAAACCCTCCTGGAGCTCTGCCAGCCTTGGGGCTCTGCCCACTGCCCTGGGGAGCCTGGTCAGTGCCCACCACCCTCTGGGGGAAGAGCCTTTTGCTGAGATACCACCTGAC
>JAWWLZ010000004.1:24848242-24866987 GCA_035041345.1 Poliocrania exsul | reverse complement strand
CTTCAGTTTGGGTTAAAATTTGGAGGTTGTCTGTTTGAGTGATTCCATGGCCACCTCTGCAAGGCCTGTGGGACAGGGAGGAGGGGTAGGGATGTGGCTCTGATGTGTGCTTGGTAAGAAGAGGGTGTTTGGGGGTAGTTTTGAAGCACTCCTTGTTAAATGCCTAATTTACAGCCAGTTGAATGCACTTCTGATGTCCTGGATACCATTAATTCAAAATAAAATCATGGAATGCTAGTCTGGTTTGGGTGGGAAGGGACCTAAAGCCCATCCAGTGCCACCCCTGCCATGGGCAGGGCCACCTTCCACCAGCCCAGGTTGCTCCAAGCCCTGTCCAACCTGGCCTTGGGCACTTCCAGGATTGGGGCAGCCACAGCTTCTCTGGGCACCTGTGCCAGGGCCTGCCCACCCCCACAGGGAAGGATTTCTTTCCCAACATTTAGTCTAAACCTCTTTTTATTTTCTCCAAATTCAAGATCTTGGTCCAAGCTTCAAATAATTATTGAGGCACTGTTCTTGAAGTACTTTATCCTGATCATATGATCAGTTGGAATCCCAACTGCAATTGGCTTTTTAGTCAGGTGCTGTATTTGTATGTTGAAGCTTAACTGAAAATTCCTTTCCCCATCAAAAATGGAGGAAATACATGGAGGTTCCTTAAGATTTCACTGGGGTATTGTATATGAATTAAGTGTGGGTCAGAAATTGAGACTGCAGGCAAAGCCAGTGGTACCCAACAGCCTGTAACTCAAATATTATCAGCCAAAATCAGTAGTTGCAGTCCATAGGAAAAAGCTGTTTTGTGATTCTGGATTAGGACATGCCCAGGTGGACAGTGGATTGGTTCTTTGGGACCAAATATGTCAAAAGAAATAAATATAATAGGCAGATTCAGAGTGCCAAAGTCATGGCCATCTATACCAAAATCCATGGCATCCTTAAAATTATTTCCAAAAATAAAATGAGAGAAAGAAGAGAGAGCGATTAAACCATCTGCAATGTGCAGTATTGACTTTTTGTGTGTGTGTGCTGTGAACCTTTATGAAAACAACATCTGCTCCCATTTGTATGTTAATTTTTTGGGGGGCATTTAAAATTTGGCTTTTAAAAATCCCTCTCTCTCTTCCCCTTGGAGTGAGAAGCTGAGATATAGAGCAGGTGCTGTGCAGAGCTGTGAGAGCATCTGAGTCAAATTGGAAATAAAATCAGCTCAAAGGCTTAACTTCAGTCATGAAGTGTCAAATGCCACACCAGGGCGTGCTAATAAAAATTGAACCAGTGTTTCTAGATTAAAAATCTTCATTATTTTGGGGTTTGGTCTGTCTTTTCATTCTCCCTATGCTGCTCTGTGTTCCTTCCCAGGGCAGCCATTCCAGAGGCAGAGGGAAGGTGTGATTCCTCCATCCCTGCTGGTGACACCCCCAACATCTGAGACAGAACTGGAATCTTTAAACAGGAAATACATTTGATTTTCTCTACTTGTGTTTTAAGCTCTGCTAGAAGGGAATGTCTGCAGTGCCTTCACAAGACTTTTTCTGTGAGTTCAGAAAGTTCCTAAGATCAAGACAGGAAGTTGGAAGGACCTACAGGGGTTGTCTGGTTGTCCAGTTGACTTTTGGGCATCTCCACAGAGTCGCTGAGCACTTGGATCTGACTACCCACACGGGGACAATTTTTCCGCTGTCTAATTAGACTTCTCCATGTTCCAGCTTGGCCCATTGTCTGTTTTTCTGTTGTCCTGCACCTCTGAGAAGACTCTGACTCTGTGCTCCCTCACTCCCTGCCCCTGGGGATGGCCAGGTGGCCTTCCCTTCTCCAGCCAGAACAAATCCAGCTCTCAGCCTCTCCTTGCACATCGTGGTTTCCAGCCCTCTAAAAATCCTCCTGGACCTCCTGTCCAAGTCTGAAGCTCTGGAGAGCCCAGAAGTGGACATGGCACTGCAGATGCAACCACAGGGCTTTGTTGCTGTGCTCCTCTGCCAGGTGTCCGTGGCAGGGGCTGGATGGACCCTCCTGACTGGATCACATTCCCATTGCTGGTGGTTTTCACGCTTGTTTGAGAACTCAGAAATCTTCATTCCTCATTTTAATTTGAAGGCAGATTTAAATCTACAGCTTAGGTGTTTCTGGTGTTGTGTTGGACAGTTCTCCTTTGCCTCCTCGTCCTTCCTGTGCTCATCACCCTGAGCACAGGTGCTTGTCTCACAGTCCCAAAGATCCCAAATTAAAAGGGTCTCTGTTCTGAGCAGCGGGAAATTATCCAAATGTCTGTGATTGTTTCTCCAACAGAAAAGGTTTTTAGTCCAGAAAAAGGGAAATACAAATTAATATCTTGATATTTTCAAGCGTCTGCAGGAACTCTGTTAAAAAAAGCTGCTGATTAATTCTAATGCAAATATAGGTTAAATGTATTTATATCCTATAGGAGTGAAATTAATTACGGAGATCTCTGTTGGTGGGGCTTTTCAATGCCAACCACCTTGATTTAAGCCAAGAAAAACCTTCAAAAGATAGTTTTATATTTTATTTTCAGTTATTATTAAAAAAAATAAGGTCTTACCTGTTTGATCTGAACCCTACCTCTCCCTCTTGCTTCCTTAGCCCAAATTCCCTCTCTGAGATCCTAGGGGGATTCATAAAGCTGGAACGCATGAGCAGCAGCAATTTGATGAATTTATTATTCACTTAGTCTGTATTTATTACTTCTCCATTTGTGGTAACACATAATTCTGTGATGAATCATGAAAATATTTCTAAATCCTTCTTTCCCTGGACTATTTTTTTTCAATTTAATCCATTTTTTTTTCTCTCTCTTTCACAAAAATAAACCACATTAAATAGACTTGTGGAAAGGTGAGCAAATATCAACAAACCCCAAAGTGATCTTTAGGGAAAAGGTGCCAAAACTTTGCCCATCCTGCCCCAAAAATCCTTCAGTGCACAAACACTTCAGGAGAGGAGCAAAGAGGCACCTTCATTCCCACCCAGAAGTCAATTCACCTCCCAGAAAACACCTCCTGGAGTTTGGAGCTAAATCAGCCTCTGCTCAGAGTCCATCACTTAAGGATAAAAGTGCATAACTTGGGGAATCTTAAGGAGCTAAGAATTGTTGCAGTCTCAATTTCCTCCTTTTCTGGGTGGGAATCCAAAGAGAATTGGGTTAAACTTCTAAAACACAAAATTGAAGTTATCAACTGGAATTACTGGTGTAATAAAATGCTCCCATTCACACTGTTGGAGAACAGTTTCAGAATATCTGGGGTTTTTTAACAGATTTCAAAGCTCTGCACTATGAGATTTCACCCTCAAGAAGAAAAGGTCTCCTACAAGTGGACCTTACCTTGAACCTCTGGCATTTACTCAAACCAAAAGAGCTTTATAGTTTAGAACACAAAATTTTGCCACCAGGAAAGGTGATGTGCAAGATTTGACAGAACCTAAATAAATACCACAGTCAACTGGTGTTGATCATAAAAAATTGTGCCAGTTTGTGTGTAAAAAAGTAGAATTATGGCAGAAATCTTAGGTAGATAAATATAGATTCAGCTGTTCCACCATCACCTCCTTTCATGCCTTAGGCATTGTACTTCTAAGCCTTTCTTCTCCCTTCCAAGGCATCACTGTATTTTAATAGGAGCAAAATAAAAGAATATGTGGGAATAAAGACCATGTAAAAGGCAGGGGGGTTTAGCACTGGGCTTTTACTGGGGAAAGGTATGGGGGAAAGTCCTGCTGCTCTCAGAATTCCTACTGAACAGGGTTTTCTTTGTTATTAAATCTTCAGATAAATTCTGATTTTCTGCCGTGGTAAGTTTTGTTCATGTGATAGTGACAAAGTTGGATGCTGAAGTAACAAAATAAAAATTGAACTTTTTTTTTCATTTAAAATTATTTTTTTCTTTCACTAAATCACAGAATTCCTGAGCTGGAAGGGACCCACAGGGACCATCCAGCCCAACTCCTGGCCTTGCACAGGACCATCCCCAAGAGTCATACCCTGTGCCTGAGAGGATCCTCCAAACACTCCTGGAGCTCTGGCAGCCTTGGGACTGTGCCCGCTGCCCTGGGGAGCCTGGTCAGTGCCCACCACCCTCTGGGGGAAGAGCCTTTCCCTGAGATCCAACCCAACCCTGCCCTGGCACAACTTCAGGCCAAATTTCAGCCTTTATTTCTTCTCAAAAGGACAATAATGTAGGTGATGCAGCTGATGAAGATGTAGTTTGGGGTGCAGACTTTGGGCTCCAGTCTCCCCCCTGTGCTGTGCTGGGCTGGCAGGGTCTGGGGGAGGGTGGTGGCTACCAACAGGATGGGGCTGGAAGCCACATGCAGTTATACAACTCCCTGGGCTCCGGGGACATTTAGGGAGCCCCAGCTCAGCACCATAGGGACATCATCCCACAGCTCCTGCCTGGCTCAGCAGTGCCCTGGGGTCCTGAACCTGAGCCTGGGGGTTGCTCAGGGCCAGAATGGCCTGTGAGGATCCCCTGGGCCCTGGACATCCTTTCTGATTTACTGTACTCCCTTCATTTCACTGAGTCTCTGTGTGTGTCATGGATGTCTTCTGGTGCTGGGATACCAGGGGTTCCTCCTCCCATGGAGGTTGTGGGTCTAAGGCAGCAGCAGCCTCTGCACAGACTTCTCCTGGCAGGGCTGAGCTTTAAAACATTGAGTATTCCTGAGATAAATCATTCTTGAACTCCTCAGATTTTAAAAGTGGGAAAGCTTGGAGACCTGTCTGGATTCCAGAAGAATTCTAATTCCAGGCTGCTGGACTGAGCTGCAGCTGGCACAGCCCTGAGGCCACTCTGGCAGTGTGACTATGGGCATCTCAGAAGGAATCACCTGTCACTCATTTTTTTAGAATGCTTTTCTCAAGAGTCCTCTTCTGGCTGGTCATTACATGGCTCTTTGTTTTAACCTCTCAGAGCACAACTTGTTCCAGCCCTTTTGGTCAAAGCCCACAAAGTCCAAGGAGAAAACCTGCTGCCAACAATGTGTAAAGGGTTTTTTGGAGGCCTCTCAGTATTCTCAGCACAACCCCCAAACCTCAGGAAAACCTCTGGGATCTAACTAGTAGCTGATTGTTCAGCACTATCCCAGAATCTCAGAATGATTTAGGTTGGAAGGGACCTTAAAGACCATCTCATTCCACCCCTGCCATGGGACACCTTCCACTGTCCTCGGTTGCTCCAAGCCCTGTCCAATCTGGCCTTGAACACTCCCAGGGATGAGGAGTCCAGTTGAGAAGCTTTCAATTCTTATTTTCATACCCTGTAATGTTTGCTGTTAATTGCATCCCTTCCTTAATGAGAGTGCTTGTTTTTAGTGTGGCTTTGCACTAAAAATGGATCTGGGTGACACTTTGGGCAGACTCCAAAGGTATTTAAAATACCTCACCATGCTTTGCTTTACGTCTTTGGTTTCTCCCCTGCAATGTCTGATGTGAAGATGAACATTTTGTAAAAGCACATTTAACACACCAGAATGAAACCCCATGTTCCTGATGGCTTGTTGATTATAAATTAAGACTCAAAACCAACATAAAAGCCCTCAGGGAGAATATTTTCAGGAGTGTGGGGGTTTGCCATAGTTGCTTTTACATCAGTCCTTCGCTGCTCCTAAAATAAAACTGCAGTGTTGTCCAGAACCATCCCATGAGTGTGAAGCTGCTGAAGTCTGTCATAACCACGACACTGCAGACCTTGGGCAAGATAAAGATCTTGACTACTGCGGGCTTTAGGGCTGATGGAAACCAGCCATTAATTGTGAAATTTGCTTCACAGTGATGTGCTCTGAAAGCAGCAACTTGTTTCATTTTAATTTACTTCTGCTGTTTGATCTGTTAAGATTCACATTTTCCAACTCTCATGTGCTGCCCTGAGGGATGGAAGCACATTTAAACCAAAATGATGTCTGGATTCTTTTATGCAAACGGGGCCAGGTGTCAATTAAAAACTGTGAGGGAACCTGAGACTAAGAAAGAAATACCAGGCACTGGTGGCACATGTGACACTGATGGCACATGTAACACTGATGGCCATGCTGTGACAGTGATGGCACATGTGACACTGATGGCCATGCTGTGACACTGATGGCACATGTGACACTGATGGCACGCAAAACACTGATGGCCATGCTGTGACACTGATGGATATGCTGCTACACTAATGACACATGTGACACTGCTTTTTGGGGTGTTGTGGCAAGTTTTGGGCAGCTGGGGGGCTGCAGGGGGGATTTCTGGGAGAGGGCACAGGGGCTGCCCCATGGCACACACAGCTGGGTCCATCCACCTCCAGTGCACCTGCCACTGGCCAAAGCCAAGCCTGTCGGTGAACACTTGTGGCACCTCTGGGCTGACTTATGTAAGAAAGGGCAAACCCCACCTTGCAACAGCTGTGAGGGAGGAAATGGGGCAAAAGAAACTCAGAAGACCTCAAGGTCAGTGGAGAAGGTTGTGCTCCAGGTGCTGGAGCTGAGATTCCCCTGCTGTCCGTAGTGAGACCCCTCCATTTTCCAGTGTTTCTATTTATTTAAATGATCTCACCTTGCTCTTGGTGGTTCAATTGACCAGTAAAAGAAAACAGTCAACCTTCCAAGTCTTCCCTTGTCATGAGCTGGTTTTTTATTACTATTTTTTTCTACAAAGTGGTTTCAAGTTGACAAGTTTATGACCCAAATTAACCCTGTCCCCACTTGTGTGTTGCCCATACACCACCTTTTTTTCCCAAACACCAGCAGGTATTTCTTGAACTTCTCTCTCTGCAGACTCAAAGCTGTAAATGAAACAGAGTTTTTACTCCACTGTTGAGAGTTTAAATAGAAAGAGGCTGCTGAGAAATCAATCTCTGTGCTGACTGATGCTTTTTCCAGCTTTCACTTATCAGCTGATGCTTCCAAAACTCCCCTAATGTCAGTAAATGACATTGTGTAGCATCCTTAAAAAGAGATCTATACCTTCATCTCCAGATAGTGGAATTTATTACTTTTAATTAGTTTAACTGCTCAGTCAAAAAAACACCTCTTTTACAAGCCTTTTTTTTCTTTTCCCTTTTCTTTCTAGGAAAACAAAAAATGAAACAGGAGAACAAACTGTGCATTTTAATTATGTCAATACCATGCAATTTTCTGGCCTTTTCTTCTTCCCTGAAGTTTAATTACTTTTGAGCAAGTAATAAATTGTCAGAGCTCTCAATTCAGCTGCTGGACTCAAAATGAATACTCTTCATTTGTTGAAATTAGATTTGAGCTGTGTTATCATCTCCAGGAGCTTCAGTTCCTGCCTGGAAATCAAACTGTGGATGTTTTACAAGGAAAACCCTTCAATAGTTCGTGTTAGTGGTGATGTTGTTGCAGTTGGATGTGTTGTCCTCATGCCATGGCTCACATCACATTGTCCCAATCCTGCCACCATGACATTGTCCTCTGTCCTGCTCCAGTGTATCCTTGCAGGGAACAGCCCTCTCTGCTTCTTTCAGTTGTGCCTGAGATCAAATCTGAGAGAGAAACCATCCAAAACAGCCCTTTGTCCTCCAGAATCCTTTGAGAACAACTGAATGGACTCAACCGTGGTGGCCACACCAGAAGATCCAAGGTAGGGCATGCTTTGTGATGCCTAAAGATCACCCAGAGATGAAAGACAGGTCAACAGTACCTGGAGGTTCCTATTTTCCTGTTGAAAGTCCAACCCTGTGTGCAGCTTCCCCCTGCAAGGGGCAGTGGGATAGAAAAGCAACCATAGCAGAATTTGGGAGAGGATAATTCCCAGTCTCCCACATGTGGTTGGGTGTCTCAAGATGATGTCTCAAGGGGCCACTCTGTCTTTTGGTATAAAAGCAAAAGCAAAAGTTGCCAGGCACAAGCTGGAAGAGGTTTCATGGGCATAAGCTCTTTATGGTTTGTGGGATTTGTAGTTATTGCAGAAAAAAAGTACTTTGCAGGGTAAATATCTGTGAAATAAATGTGAGTCACATTTGTAGTGAAAACCTCTCCCCACCATTTCCTTGCCCCTCCATCCCTGATTCTACAGGAATTACCAGTTTCAGAGGGGGGTTTGACGCACACAGGAATCTATTCAGTCTCTCAAACCTTCAATAAAATGCCTGGGAGGTGCAGTTGCATTATTAGGGATGCAAATCTGTCATCTTCACTGTAGAGAGGGACTTTGTACAATTGTATGTAGTGACAGGACAAGGGGCAATGGTTTTAAACTGACCAAGAGTAGAGTTGGATGGGATACTATGAAGGAATTCTTGGCTGTGAGAGTGGGCAGGCCCTGGCACAGGTGCCCAGAGAAGCTGTGGTTGCCCCATCCCTGGGAGTGTCCAAGGCCAGGCTGGACAGGGCTTGGAGCAACCTGGGCTGGTGGAAGGTGTCCCTGCCCATGGCAGGGGTGGTACTGGATGGGCTTTAAAGCCCCTTCCCACCCAAACCATGCCAGGATTCTGTGATGATCCTGTGCTACATCACTGGAAACCAAACCAGTGACTGAGGATCTACCACTTCACTGATCTCCAGTGCAGGTGACTTTGCCCTGAGTTGCTCAAGTTTGGTATTTAACTGTGTGTTATGTAAGAAGAACACTGGCTAATAATGATTTTTAACTTAAAATGTTTTTCAAGATTTACTGACATAGTATGTCTTCCCCTGCCATTCACTATTCCTAGCAAGAGAGTTTGAGGAAGTCTTAAACCAATAAGTAGGAAAAGCTATTATTTTTAATAAGCATGAGTTCTAAACTTGGGGAAAGTCTTCAGTTCTATTTCTAATGAGCTAGGAGATCATTTTACATGCTGAGAGCCAAGAAAGAAGTAGCTCCATCAGGAAAGGAGTGTCATTAAGGTGGAGTTGTGAAGCTTGGAATGTCAGTTCTGTGCAAATTTTCATTCTCTTCCTGAATTTTGTCAGAAGAATGGATAGAAGTTGTTTCATGTTGTGTACTGAGAGAAAAAAAATATGAAGTTATTGTCCAAAGAGAGCAGAGCAACCATTGGAATAAAGTGAAATATTGTTTTGGCCTGTGCAGAATTCGTGGTGTTGTTTGAGTGGCCTCACCAGCTCTGCTCAAAACCTTCCTGCTCTGGTGGGTGTGAGTCCTACTATATTGAATCAGAGTTTAATTTGGGGAAAAAATACTAACCATGGCATGAATACTGCCAGGCTGGGCTACAAAGTCACCCAACCAGTGTTGAGATGTTACTCACAGCTTCTGATGACTGAAGGCTGATCTTAGACCAGCTTTGGAGCCTCACCCTGCCAAGGTCTGACCATTTGGCTCTGGCCCAGCAAGAGTCTTGGGCTGGCACCCAAGTGTGTGCTGGTACAACCTAATCAGACATGCCCTGCTTGATTCACCCTTGGCAACCACTGCTTCTGATGGTGGCCTCCTTCAAGAACATCATTTAAGAAGGGATAAGACCAGATCTGTTCCAGTTGGAGACTGTCAGAGTGCGGAGTGTAAAACTGGACAACATGAACAAACTAAGAGGTGAGAAAGAATGAATCCTAATTGCAAGGACTACAAGAGTACTGAATTCAGAATTAGGATGTTTTACTGCTCTGAATAGCACTTTCTGGTTTTCCTCATGCTTAAAATCATAACCTCCATGCAGTTGGCAAGGATGAATTTATCATAATAAATGCTATGGTTTTATTATATCCACCATCCAAGGCAACAAATAGAGACAGGGGAAGGGCTGGGAAGAGAAAAGCCTGGAGCAGGGATCTATCCCCACCAGGGAGCTGGAATTCTCTGCCTTTCACCTTGCACTGCTGAAGCAATGGAGGTTCTGTGGGAGAAGAAATTACTTAAATCTACAAACCCCTGTGCTTTCTAAGGTCGGCTAACTCTTTCATCAGGGCTTTGAGGCTACAGCTCTGACTTTGACTATTTGACAGCTAATGAGACAACATGCAACAGTCAAATTAATTACATTGCAACCTGTCCAGGCCCTAAAAGTGGAATAAAAGCTATACTTTGCTGAATATTCCTGTTTGTCTACTGCAGAAAACACGTTTCACAAAGGTGCTTTGCTCATGGTTTTACGCTCTCACATTGCAGGCAAAGCCTATTTTCTTGCAAATGGAGTTACATGGCATATTTTTTGTGTGTGTGTGGGTTTTTGTTGTTGTTTTTGTTGTTATTTTTTCTTTCTCCCTTGTTTCTGTCATTCCTCATTTGCACCAGAATTCTTATTTCCATTTCTTTCCATGCAGCAGGACAGTGTTATTTATTATTTTGTTTCCTGCCCATTATTGATTCCACTCTGCAGCACAGATTACAGTTGCTGGCTGAAGTCCTTTTTTTCCTCTGGGAACAGAGAAAATCTTTATAAAAAGAAAGTGGTTAGTAAGCTTATCTGCTGGGCCTTTCAGTGCTGAGATTCAAGCAAGACTAACTGGAATTTCCAGGCTCTTCTTGTTGAGCTTTATTTCCAGGGAATGTGCATTTCCAGGAGTGCATTTCATCCATTGCTTGCACCTCAGGTAATATATATCTTTATGTAGCCCTCTGAAAGAAATTCAGTGTCTTTTATCCTCAATCACAGAAGTTTAGACAGATCAGCACTTTTAAAAAAATATTAGGTTAACCAAGATGTCCTTCTGCATCTTTTCTTTTGGAGTAGAGATGCACAATTAACTCATGTTACTTCATAGGAGATAAAACCAGTGACCTTCAGTTAAAAAGCCTTGGAAAATCTAAGTCAGGAGCCAGCTCTGTGTGTGGTGTTTTGGGGGCAGATCTTGTGAAAAGGGGCTTGAATTTTGGAGGTTAATCCAGGACTCAGCTGTTATCACAGATTGGCATCACCCATCCAGCTTTGTTGTGACTGTCAGCTACCTGGGGGTAACTCAGGCTGGGCCATGACCCTGCTTAGGGTGAAGATTTGAGAGAAGAAGATGTGAAGAACACGTTTGCCATTAGATTCCCTCTTATCTAACACCCAGAGATAAGAGGTTATCATGGGGAGCCACTGCCTGAAGTTGCATTTTGCTGTCATTTTGCTGTGGATGCTGCAATTATTTCATTCCCTGATCGTGGCTGGATGCTCTGAAATTAGGAAAAGCTTCATGGGGTCTAGGCCTTGTCATAGGATTCTGTGCTGGTTTCAAGGTAAACCGGCAGCAGAGATGAACCCAACTCAGGAGAGATTATAAAACAGAGTTACAATTAAATAAAAATATTACAATAAATACAATGGCACAAAGAGAAATTGGTTTTAACCCACAAAACCCAGTAGCCCCTCTGGGGCACAAACACAATGGGGTTTGTTGGCCCCTGTGCTGAGCCCCACGTGGTTCCCCTGAGTCCAAAGCAAAAGGAAGTGAAAAACCTGTTGGTGCAGATGATGTCACAGTCTGGTGGAGAGTGGTGGGCTCCTCCTGTCAAGGTTCTGCTCCTCTTCTGGATCTGACGAGTGGCCCCAGAAGTCCCCAAACCCCAAGATTATATACCCTGAGGTTCAGGTGGGAGCCACCAGTCCCTCCCCCAGGGCAGGGAGTTCCACAGTGGGGGATCTGACTCTGGGAGTCAGGGGGGATTTTGGAATCATTGTTGGTCCATGAGCAGACATGACCCCTCAGGTGGGTGTGGAGGTGCCAAGGACTCCCTGCAGGGGAGTTTTCCCAGCTCCTCTGCCAGGCTTCTTTCCCAGCCAGCTCCCAGTCTGAGAGGTCAGGTGTGCCCTGGGCAGCTGCTGCAAATGGTCCATTGGTAACAGTTCCTGGGACATGGCCCAGAGGGTTTAGAATGCACAGCTTTGGTCACACCCACACAGTGATAAACTGGTCCCACCTGCTGAACTAGGATAGATTCAAGACATAATCTCAGGCTGAGGCAAAGGCCAGGGTTGTAGTGCTGGGGGTTCATTGCTGGGCTCTTCAGTCAGGAAATCATCTTATCTCAGTTGCTACCTATATTGTTCCTCCCATTTCTTTCTGGGGTGTTCCCATGTGCTCCACTGATACGACACTGGGAAGATTAGAGCAGTTAAATGCAGGAGCATCAATTAATCCTCTTGGATGCTGCACGACCAGGGAATTAGGAAGGGATTGGATGAAACCCAAAGCTTCTTTTTAGTGCAGTGATCAGGTTTTGGGCTCCACATTTTTCATGGTAAGAGTTCTAGAACTTAAAGATTGAGAATTCCATGATGTATATGGCTTCTTCCAAGCCTTCATTGCTTGAGTAAATCCAAACCTGGACATGGGGAGGAGTTCTAGTAAAATGGCACAGATCTGGGCTATGGCACCAAAAAGAAAGGTTTTGTAGCCAAGTTTGTTCTTTTGGGCTTGTAAATTCATGGGGGAAGGAAGAGAATTAGGAAAAAGGGTAATGGTGCCTCTAAAATTTGATCAGCATTAACACTAGATTAAAGAAAATCAAATATTGAAGCATTATTTCAGCCTTCTGCAAGGACTCTGGGGAGAGGGTGTGAGTTTATCTATCTCAGGAGCCAAAATATGGGGTTTTCTACTGAAGCAAAGTGGTTCAAACTACAAGCTGAGGGTATTGTTTTAAGACACAACTTTGCCCTGCAATTTATTTTATTGATAATTCAAGTTTAGAATTTAGATTTGGACTCTAAATTGTCCATTCAGCTTCTATTGCATGTGGAAACAACTCCCAGAGGCAGAGAAAGGATTACAGCTGAGGATCATCAAAGCCCTGTAACTCTACCCCAACACTGCAGCCTAAGACAGATTGTCCATATTTAGAAATATTTCTCTTACCAGATGCTTTTGGGTCCTGAAAGTGAGGAAATGGGCTGTACCAAAAATGATTGATTATATCCCTTTCTATTACAGGATAATATCAGCTGAATGTAATTCCAGGTGGATCATTTTAACACTGCAGTGTCCCATTTAGTATTGAGGTTCCTGCACCCACAAAAAACTGGTTGCCACAAAGAACAGCCTAGATTTGTTGGTGTTTAGCAGAGGAATATTGACCCCATTCAACCCAAAATTTAGGATTGAGATTTGAGTCAGATATTCACACTTAGATCTGGCTCTTTTTTTTGTTTTTGTTTGTTTGTTTGTGTTTGGTTTTTTGGTTTTTTTATTATTATTTCTTCAAAACCCACTGGATGGAGACGTATATTTTTGGTGGTGCTGGCCAGTGCCCAAATGTTGCATTTTAACCTGAGCCTTCAATATAACATAATAGGAGACACTGACATAAAATCAGCTGTTCTGACCTTTTTTTCACCTACTATTCACCAAGCAGAGTGCTAATTGATATTATGGAAATAGGCACCATGGGTGAATCAGGATAATCTCATTATACATTTTTACATCTCCTGGGTGTTTTAAGAAAGGTTAGAAATTCAAAGGGAATTCATTTAAAGATATAGTGTTTTCATTTAACTCCATTGGCATACGATGAATCTACTAAAAATTAACTTTTACCTTGGATTATAACTTGGATAAGTTTATTTTATGAGTTCTTTAGCAGAGAGAGTTAAATGTAAAACAATGACCAACAAAAGCAAGTCTTTTCCCACACTGGTGACCCACATTTAAATGCTGTTCAGAAAGGCCTTGGCACTAATCACAATTCCCAATTACATCACAATTAAGGCAAAAATCTTTGCAGCAGGTCAAACCCAAGTGAGTTGATGTTGCATCATCACACCAGGACAATCCAACAGCACCTCAGGCTGAACTTCTTCCTAAGCCTCAGCTCCAGGGGCTCTGGTTTCAGTGGTCTGGATCCTTCTGTAAAGAAAGAGAAACTGTTCTTTTTGTGCCCAAACACTGAGGGACTTGGGGAATCCAGTAAGGGAGTGACTTGTGTGATCTTTAAGCTCCCAGCCCTGCTCTTGACCAGAATGGTAACAACAAACCCCATTAAACTCAACAAAAAGGCCCCATAAAGTGCTTGCTCTTGTTGTTCCTCTTCTTTATTCTTTTGATCCTACAAAACAGCCAGTTTGAGCTTCCCAAAGCATAACCTTAATTAAAATCCTCACCCTGGCTGTGACACTGAGAGACACCATCAGACTTTATGCCACTGGAAAGCACCAGCTCTAATCAGCCTCTTCCTCTCTCTGGCAATGGCACAAAATTGAATTGAACAAAATGGAACAATTTCACTTCTTTAAGCTTATTTCCCAAAGGCTTCAGTCCAACATTCCCAGCAGAAGCTCTCCAAGTCAGTGGGTGGGAAGTTCGAAATCAAGTAATAAACCGAGCTCTTGGAGCTTTAATTTCCCAAACCCAGTGGTAACTTAATCTCTGTTGGAAGTGAGGGATATAAAGCCTCTGTAGAAACTCCCCTTCTTTCTACCTCTGTGGCCCCTGGAGAATCTGAAAGCAAGTTGGGCTCCTGATACCCCACCTTTCCAGTCACTAGTCCCTGTCCAGTTAAAATGCAGGAAAGTTTTCCCCATGCCAAGGGGTAACAAAAAGCAATCCAATTTTTAGGGGCTCTGCTCACTTCCTCCTTTGGTAGGCCTTGGAGAATGTAGAATGGGGTGGGTTCTTGGGTGGGTTTGATTTGTAAAAAACATGGCAGGTGACCTGGAAGAGCAATCACCAGGATGTACCCAGTAAAATAAAACCTTTCCTGACTACTGACATCCAAAATACATTCTGTGTCAGTGTACTTGGACATTTAGCTGTTTGTGTTTTGTACGAAAGTAAAGATTTGGAAAAGCTGCTGTGCATTGGAATTTCCTGAGGGACATTTTGGCTTTGCTGTTACATTCTGTGCTCCAGCCTTCCAAACTCCACATTGAGAGGCTCTTCTTTGGCACATGCTGCCCTCTCCAGCAGCAGTGAACCCTTACCTTGGGGAGCCTTTGGCTTCTCCCAGGTTTGGTGCCATGCTCAGGAGTTCTTTGGGCACTGCAGGCCATGTGTGGCACACCCAGAGGCAGCTCAACCCCTGTGCCCACACATCCCTGCTGGCATTTTTGGGTCCCTCACTGTCTCTGTATGGCCTGGAAACCCTATGGAGTTCAAGATCCTAAACTCTGTGCTGCTGCCCTTTGCAATTCTTTGTACCTGAACCTTTTTGAGGTTAATACCAAGTTTGTTTTCCACTACTCATTATATTGACCTTCTGGCTTAGGAAGCATTTGGAGACCTCCATTCCCTCTGTTTTCCCAGTGCTCCACTGAAAATGCATTTCTCCTGCAGGCTCTCAAAGCAATACCCCTCATCTTTTTGTATTGTTTATTGCAGCCTATTGACAATTATTTATCTATCCAAGGGCGGAAATAAAAGAACGAAATAAAAGCTTTTATGAAGGAGAAACAAAACCAAAGAGAACACATTCAAATGAGAAATAGCGAAGATATATTTTATCTTTTCCCAAGTAAAAGCAAACAAGTTTTGTGTATTTTTTTTAAATATATCCTTTATCATCTTTTTTTTTTTTTTTTAATGTGATTCCAAGCGGAATTGAAAGCCTCAGGGAGTAACTGTCCCAGTACTTTTAAAACATATATGGCATTTCTGCAATAGCATGAAGAGATGAGGGAACTTGTATTTAATTTCCCATTCTTCAAATTATTTAGAGCAACTTAAATCAGACTTTAAGCTGCAGCCCCCTGTGACCACAGAGAAGGTGTATTCTGCAGAACTAAAAGAGAGTATCCCTCAGACCTCTTCAGTGACTGTCCCTATTCCCAAGGTGACTAAAATTTAGGGTTGAAAATTTTAATGCAGCTTTGACAACTCTCCAGATAAAAAAGGATTTCCATATGTTCAGACTAAGTTTATTTTTTTAAGTTTGTGCCCATTACCTCCTGTGATGTCCCTGGATACCTCTGGCACCATCTTCTTCACTGTTCTTACCATCAAATATTCGTATACCTTGATGAGATCTCCTCTCCAGGCTGAGCACTCCCAGATGGATCTCTCAGCCTTTCCTCCCACAAGAGTTGCTTCTCTATCTTTATTATTCTCCCTGGTCTTGCTCCAGGGAATGTTGGAAACACACAGCTGGGCGCAGGATTCCAGATGTGGCCACATCAGTGCAGAGCAGAGGGAAAGAAGCCCCATCCTCAACCCTAATTAAAATATTCCTTCCTGATGAAAAGGACAAGGATTCCATCTCCCTTTTTTCTCCACAGTACATCACTGGCATGGAGTGCCCAGAGAAGCTGTGGCTGCCCCATCCCTGGAAGTGTCCAAGGCCAGGTTGGACAGGGCTTGGGGCAACCTGGGCTGGTGGAAGGTGTCCCTGCCCATGGCAGGGGTGGCACTGGATGGGCTTTGAGGTCCCTTCCAACCCAAACCATTCTGAGATTCCAAGGAAATTCTCTGAAATTCTCTGGAACTGCCAGTACTGAGAGTTTTATTGAAGTTATGAGTATCAGAAAGCACAGTAAATTTTAAGATCCAGCTCAGCCAATGAGGTAAATGACATCTTTCAAACCAAGGAAAGACATAGTTGCTTAAAATTTTAAGGAACACATTCTCCTTCGAGGTTCTACCATCTGTGGTTCATTGTTAGTATTTGGAAGTAGAACATCATTCAAACATTAAATAGAAAAGTTTTATGACCGGTTTTGATGGGTTTTGTTATTTGGATTTATTTTTTCATTTTTAAATCTTCTTTTGCTCAAACAACAACCTAAATTTAGTTTCCCTCCCAGGGCTATTCATTTCATAAGCTTAAATCAAAGTATTTCCTGGGTACTGACCCACTGTAACAGTCAGGTAGTTACAGCTCCAAACCACAGCAACTAAAGTCCCACAGTTGATGAACTATCAGGATTTTTGAATTTTATGTTTACTCAGCATCCTCTGTGAATATTCCTTGCATACATATTTACAAACTGGCCATAAATTCCCCCAAAGCTTCCCTATGAAGCTGCATTAAAAGTGTGTGCTTCTCTTTTTAATCACCTACTGAAGTGTTTGGCTGGGCATTGCTAAAATGAGCTTAAAATCTCACCCAAATTACCTGTGCCTGGACATTTCTGTACCCACTGAGACAAAGTGCCCTGAGAGAGAGAGTTTTCCTTCCTGGACAGAGGGAGGTGTGTTTAGCAGCTCTGAAAATACAACAACTGCTGAGGAGAATGTGTAAATGAAAGGGGGAAAAAGAGTGAGAAATAGCAGCAGAAGGCACAGCCAGTGGCCTGGACTTAGAGGGGGAAATTAAATTATGACCTTTTTAGCTTTAAAATAATTTTCAGAATATACATCTGAATTTCAAGTAGAACTGAGTATTTTTGCTCAATATTCGTTAGAAAAGGTGGGTTTTTTCAGGTGAAAGCATCACAACTTAAAAATTAGATTACATTTGAAATCAGCAAATTGAAAGCAGCAAACAAGTATTTTCCTTTGCCCTATTGCACCTTTAAGTTTTTTTATTTACATTTGCTAATTCTAAACTAACCTGTGGGAGGTTTATTTGAAGAGTTTCTAACTAAATACCTGGAATATCTATGTATGAGTTAATAAGCATGTGCAGCTTGTGGAATCACTTGACAATCACAGTGCAGAAGAGAATTAAAGACTTTTATTTATTTTATCATTTGGGACATGTGCATCTATTGAATTAAATTTCCCCTTTATTCCCTTTTAACATGTTCTCAAAGATGATGCAGCTTGTCTGAACCAAGTTAGACAGACATTTACTGAGAAATCATGAACTTAGAAAATATCATAGTGGTTTGGGCTTGTAAATATTCAGTCACTCTGATTTGTCTGTGTGAGGTTGACTTGGGTCAAAATTACTTTTGAGAAACGCAGCTCAGAAACTCGTGCTCTTGCCAGAGAAGGCACCAGGGCACAGCACAGATGTTTTAGTTCACTTTTCCTGCGTGTGGCTCCCACTCCTCCTTTGGAATGGGTTGAATACTCCAAGGGCACGTCAATCTGCACATGAAAAGGAGGGGAATCTGCATAGCAAGAGATGCATTTCCATCAGCCAGAAGAAAGGCTGGAGTGGTTTCTAGAGGTCTTTGTGAAGCCCTGGGTGCTACAGGAACCCACCTAGAGCAGGTGGGACAAAGGGAAGAAAACCAGGCTGCCTCCAAACAGGGATGTTCATTTTAGTGCCACAACCAGAAGATCAAAGTCTTCCACTGGAACAAGAAGCTTTGCAGCATCGACATGATAGCCGTGAAAAATCAGACATTTAACTTGGACCAAATCGACTTGTAGCCATTGTTTGTGTGAAATTGGGAAGTGAAAGAGAGGCCACGGTATTTAATTTGAATTACCATTCCTCCCCTGCTGCTCCCTGTCTGTGTTAGATCTGTCTGGGAGCTGATGTATTACACGGGGACATTGTTCCTCCAGACGTGACCCCCAAGGAGCAGCAGCTCTTGGAGGAGCAGCTTGGGGTGCATTAAAAGCCTGACATTCTCTTCTGGCTGTGGGATTCTTGTTAAGCAGGGAGCAAAGCATTGCTTTTATCCCAGGGTCAGTAGGTCCCTGTCTTGTCACTTCTGAGAGAGGTTCTCAGCTCCTGTAGTCCTTAGAAGGGAGATGATGGGACAGAAATGACATTTGGAAATGAAAGTGGGTGTCTGAGATCCCTGCAAAGCCTGTTCACCTTCTGAGAGGCAGCACTGGGGGAAAGGTTTTCTCACTCTGAGGATTTCTCTCCTTGTCTCAGTGGCTCCAGGGGCTGGGAATTGGATCAATGGAATGCGGAGTAGAACATGAGCCAACAGTGTGCCCAGGTGGCCAAGAAGGCCAATGGGATCCTGGCCTGGATCCAAACTAGCGTGGCCAGCAGGTCCAGGGCAGTGACCCTTCCCCTGGACTCTGCCTTGGG
>JAWWLZ010000004.1:24828164-24842264 GCA_035041345.1 Poliocrania exsul | reverse complement strand
CCCTGGAAGTGTCCAAGGCCAGGCTGGACAGGGCTTGGAGCAACCTGGGCTGGTGGGAGGTGTCCCTGCCCATTGCAGGGGTGGGAATGAGTTGATCTCTAAGGTCCCTCCAGCCCAAACCATTCCATGTTCTGTGACTCTGTGATACCTGCGTGTGCCTGTGTCTCTATATCTGTATCTATACTCCCACAGACACTTTCTCAAGGTGGGTCCCTGTCCCCACGTGTGTCACTGCTGCTGGCAGCAGCTGCAAGGCCTTCATTCTCTCTTGCCCCATCCTTTGCAGGGCATATTCTGCTGATGGCTCTTTGTTACAAGGGGTGCAAAGCAGAATCTGTCCCATAGTTCCTGGGCAGTGAGGAACAGCTCTTGGAGGTGGATGGAGGAGCTCACACAAAGATGTTTGTCAGCACATCTGAGTTTGCCAGAAACATCTCAGGCACTCAAGGCACAGACATTTTCATCCAGGGAGAACATAACTTATCCTTATATCCTGTAATGAAGCTGCCTCCAAGTGGGAGGAAAGCTGTGGATTCTACTCCAAGATCCACTCAGGCTTTCAGTTATCCTTAGAATCTTTCTCCAAGAATCTGACTGGTTTGGCAGACAATTCCCCCAGCTCCTGCCTGAGCTACTGTGCCAGCTGTGCCTCCCATCCCTGGTGTGGCAGCTGGCTTAGGGCTGGGAGGCATCACTACCACAACAATACTGTTATTCTTCCCCTCCATCAGTGCTTTCTAATCCCTGCTATGCCTCAGCCTCTCTTTGTCTCTGCCCTACAGTTGCCAGAGTTACTCCTACGATTCTGCTGCTGCAGGAGATAAGGTCAGGCTGCTGCACAGAGATGTTCCAAAGTGTAGCTGAAACGTGGTGATGTCATGCCAAGGGGAAAATCAAAAACCTGCAGAGAATTAAAAGAAATCACAGTCAGCCTGACTGTGAAAACACTCTGCAAAATACCACCAGGAGCTGCACGGTTTGTGCATATACTGATTAAATAAGCATTTTATGGACATCATTTCACCTACTCAGATGCTTAATGGTATGGTTCTATCATGTTCCTCCCACTGCCCACTGGGACAACTTGGAATTTATATGGTAATTAAATGCACCCCATTTTAATTAGTTTTCTTTAAAAAATACATAAATATGGTGCTGATAATCAGGTAACTTCATTAACCCTTTTCTTGGCAGAACTCATTCACAAATATCTGTTCATTTTTCTTGCTCTGTTAGACCTGCTTCAAGGTAATGGTAGGAAAAAAAAAGTGGTCATAACTTTGATCCTGATTTAGATGCAGAGAGATGTTTTTCAATTCATGTTGCTACACTTAACAGCTTCCCTGTACCCCAGTAATACAAAAGCCATTGGCAGGGGTGTTGAACAGCCAAAATAAAACAGGTATAATGGAGCTAAATCGTTACTTTGAGCTGAGGAATCTTTCCTGTCAGCTCCTCAAGATGTGGAGTGAGGAGTATAAAGACACAGCTCAGGCCTCTGGGGAGAGTTTCAATGAGACGTCCCCATGGACTGGGGCAGGGAGGTGGCCTGGGAAACCTTCTCCAAATGCTCATGGGATCAGGAAGAACAAGCATCTGGGAAGGAATGGCTGTTCCAAAATGGTGTGGAGTGAAAGGGTACGTTAACAAGCCAGAAATTGCTGCTAAGAGCCCAGAGCCCTCAGAACTCTGTCTATCTTCTGGCAAAGGAGAGAGGTCCCCTCTGAGGTGCCCAAGTGTGTGAGTAGGTGGTGAGGTGAAAGGTGTGCTGGGGAAAATCAAACTGCTGAAGATCATTTTGTACAATGAAAGATCATTCTGTCCAACTAAAGATCATTCTGTACCATGCAGAAATACCAGGATCTTGTTCAGGGTGGTCTTGCCAACTTAGCTTTGAGTTGTTGAAGGTCTGCTCTGTGCTAGGTCAGTACTTACCTGTTTATCCAGCTCACAGTAGGGGGAAGAAGTCTCTGAACATCATTGACGTTCAGAAGTATTCCCTAAGAAAACAAACCCAGCCTTGTAGGGTAGGTAACAGGCAGGATATGGACCATGTTGACAGTTCTGATTGAAAAAGCACCTTCCTTTTGCTTCCTTGGCAGATCCCTCTGATTCTACATCCTCCTTCCAGAGACAGGAGAACCAATGCCACCCCAAAACAAAAGGGTAGCACAAACCCCATGAAGGTTGGCAGCCATAGCTTTAGCACAAGGAATGAGATTCCCTTGATGTGCAGCTCAGAAATCCAAGGGCAGGCCCAAAGGGAGCAGCAGGTTTGCCATTAATGCTACTGGCACTTATTATACATAATATTACAAGTCATAAAAATGAATAGGAGGGTCATCACTCCTCATCTCAGTTCAACTTTCAGGGAATTTTTTCCCAGAAAGGGTGGTCAGGCATTGGAAGGGTCTGTCTAGGGAGATTTGGAGTCCCCACCCCTGGAGGACTGGCCATGGCACTCAGTGCTCTGGGCTGAGGGGCAAGGTGGGCATCGGGCACAGGGTGGGTTCCATGGGCTGGGAGGGCTTTTCCAAACTTAATTCTTCTGGGATTCAGTGTGTAAAAGAGTCACCATGTTTCTCACACATCACTGGCTGGGGGGCATGGGCTGCAGAAAAGCCAGGCAAGGAAAATGAAGAATAATTTCACCAGATGGCTGTTTGGGTTGGCATCCAACTCACTGGGAGGGGCATCAGGTGTTTGGTGCTCCACCTGGAGCAGACACACCACTTCAAAAAATGGCATTGTACTAAAAACAGGGGCCAGAAAAAATACCACAGACTGACAAAACCTCTTAATTCCTTTTCATTCTGTAGTTCCCTTTTCTCTTCTGACTTCTCCTGGTATTTTCCTGGCTGTTTTATAATGCCATGCCCAGCTCAGGAGGGCTGTGATCCTACCCAAGCTCCCCATGGGAGGGTGAAGCCAATACTTTCAGTGAATGCTTGGAAAATCCTGGTGTTTCTGGAAGGATCCTGGTCAGTCTGGGGACATCTTTAAAGGCCAGCACTGCTCCTGCTCAGCTTTAACTCCCCTTCAAGCATGATATGAACCTTATGGACCTTGATTTGGGAGTCTGACTATAAATGATGACGTTATGATGAAGATATTTGTGTTTTGTAGCTTGTGGCAGGTGTGGAGGGAATTTACCCTCTCTTTGTTAAGGAGAGGGCAGATTTTATTAAACTAAGTATGAAATTGTTTAGTCTTACTGAAAAAAGCTGATATTTAGAGATTTATCCCCTACTTGTATTAAGCAATGAAAATTTAAACTGAAATATTAGAAATGGGAGGCTTTGCAAAACTTTTAAACTAATGGATGCCAGATTTTGGAAAACTTTTAACTTTTCATAGAACCACAGAATCATTAGGGTTGGAAAAGATCTTCAAGGTCAAATCCAACCTTTGCCCGAATACCCCCATGACCACTAAACCATGGCATGAAGTGACAGATCTGCTTGGTTGATGCATTTAAATACCACTGTCTCTGAATTCTGAGCTGGGGGACATTGCAATGATTTTTTTTCTTAGTCAGTGCATGCTCTTTTGGTAGTGTTGGCAGAAGGAAACACCCATCAAGTGAGACAGCTGGTCCAGAGGAATCATGACTCACAGGAGGACACCACCTTCTCTCCTTCCCTTCCTTCATCCTCTCCTCCTTCCACAGCTGTTACTGCCACTTGTTTGGAAGCAGGGATTGGTTTTCCTCACCTTTGGTGACTTTTATGTCCACCAGCCTTCAAGGACAACAGGATTTGTGAGAACTCAAGGGATGTCAAAACCCACAGCATCTTTGTGGATACAGAAACAAGCTGCCTGTTCTTTAAAGGGTTCTTTTTATTTTTTTTAATTCTAATGATCCCTCCACTTGATATTTTACCTTAATTTATCCCCTAAAGTCTGTAATTTGATGGTGTGATGCTCTATTAAAAATGTTAACAAGATTGCAAACACCAAAAAAGGCACCACGCAGAGTTGGAAGAGCAAAGGAGAATTTATCAGGGAGAATTAGAGCAGCCATTACAGAATAAAAGTTGCATACTATAATAACCAGTTTGTGTAAAGAGTATATTTGAAACAGGGATAAAGCAGAACAGGACTCATCTGATACATGTTCTCCTAAATATGCAATAGTAGACCCAAGAAATTCCTGATGGAGAGCTGGAAATCTGATTTCAGATGCCTACAAAAAGGCCATTGGAAAATATTCCTGCTGCCTTAGACCTTCAGGGTGTACAAAATCCTAACAAATAATGTGGGTTATTTACTCCTCATGTGCATAACAACTGATGCTCAAACCCTTCAGCAGGGCCTGAATTTTCACTGTGAACTGAAGTGTTTTAAACTCAAGAGAATGGTGTTCAAGTGCTTAAACCCCAGGCCTAACTCATGTGAAGTTTTGCCTATTTGGTACATTGACTTGTGCTCAAATAAAACTGAAACTTTTAATGCTGCACATTCAGTGGCCCTTCCAGAAATTCAACTTTTATCTCCAGATTATAATTTCTTCTGTTGTTCAGCCATGTGTTACCTCAAAAACACCCTGAAATCCACAGCAGAATCATTTTAAATCCTTGGGAAATAAGAGAGCCCTTAAAAATGAGAAATAAAGAGCATCCTTCTATGCCTGTATTAATTTCCTTGTTAAGAAGCACAGTTTGCTTAAAAGGTTTAATTACTTCACCTCTCTTGTGTGCAGAGTACACCAAGAGATGTGGTCATCCAGATAATAAGGCCATAAAAGATGAAACTCACAAAATAAAGTGTCTGCTTTTGTTTTCCATCTTCCTTCTTCAAAAGGAACAATCTCAGGCAATACAAAGAGCAGACAAATACAAAACGCTGTTAAAAAGGAGAGATAAAGGCAATATGTGCTCCCTGAGGTATTCCCAACTGATATAAAAGATCAAGAATTGGACTTTCAAAGTGGTATGGACTGAAGTATTTCCCTGATTTATTCTACCATCGCCCATTCTTAGTGTGTGTGTGCAGAATTTGGGGGGAAAATAGGAGTAAATTGTGGTCTTTCAGCTCATTCTAAATGTTTCTTGAGCTGTGGAAACAGAAAATCTCACTACCTGTAATAAAAATAAGTACCTTGGGTTTGCTTCCCCTTCTTTATGACATTGTCATCATAAAAATCTTGCAGTTGGATGCTTTTTTTTTAATAGCTGATGTTTCATATGTATTGAATTTGCCAGAGTTAGCTGTTACTGTGTTTTGGGAAAATCATCTCACACTCATCAAATGATGCAGCTCTTGCTGGGGGAAGAATGTGCCACCCATTGCAAAAACTGGAGTCAGGGAGGAGAAACAAGTGGGGAATTACCCAACACCCCAGAAAGTCAGGGCTGTCAAGGCCTGAATTCCCAGAATAGGGGAATATGGAATTCTATCCACACCTCCTATTCATATCAGCCCCTGGTTTTGGGGTGGTTACACTCAATTGTGTGCCATTCCCTTGTAGGTAACTCCCTTTATGAGATGCTGAGTGCTAAATCATGCCAGATTTATAAAAGTTGCATATGGGGTGAGAACTGAACCTGTCCTTGAACTGTGGCATAAATTCTCCAACACTTCATATTACAACTATTCCAATATGCCTTTCTTCTCTTTTTTTTTAACTGCAGAATTTCAAGTTTGAAACCGTTCTTGTCTTCTCCAAAGGGAAAGTCCAAAACATCTTGAGAAGTGCTGAGTGGTTTCTGGAGCATCCATGGCCATCCCTGTTCCATGGAAAAGGTGGGAAGCATTTGTACAACTCAGGTGAGAAATTCAGAGTGTGGGCCTGTGAAGGTCAATAAAGCTACAGTGATCTCAGCTATGGGGATGAAACTGGAATGGTTTATTGAACATTTGATCACAATTTAAGGTTTCAGAGAGACATATGCTAATAGGGAGGAAGGGTTATGGTAATTTCAGGAATTTATGGAGGGAAGATTGCAAGGGATTACAACATGTCTGATAACATTCATTCTAGAGTCTTTTCTTATCTCAAGGCAGGAGACAGCTTATATACACAAGCAGAACAAACACAGACTTCTGTCTTTGGTGATGGAATTTTCTTCAGCTCTAAATTTCTAGAATCCGACATGGGCCGACCCCTGTCCATAGAAAGACCATGAACTATCCTCCTCACACTCATCTTGCAGCAGTAAAATACTCAGAGCAGTGCACCAACGCACACCCCCCCTGTTTATTTAGGAATTGCCTCCCCTCAGTCTGCTAAAGCCGAGTTCAAGGCCGTTGGTTTATGAAAGCACAGAGACCTTTTTGCATAATGTGCTAATTCACAACAACCTATTAAGTTGCTCCACGGGCTCCTGCGTGTGCTTAGACACAAATTGCCGAGAGAAAAACCTTTCAGAGCATTTCATTTCCCCGTGTTCAGCCCCAGTATAGTCCCAACTCGGAGGCAGATGTAAATAAGCTTCTCCCTTGTATATAAATAAGCACTCGGTGGTAGATTTGCTCGCTGATTGAAAGGAAATGGGGAGCAGCATCACAGGGCTGTAAATCACCATTTGTGCTCGGCTCCTTGGATCATCAGCTTCGAAATAAAGCAGAGCATATTGGTACAGAATAAACAGGAGCACTCTGGTGGAGGTTTTGCTGCTCCTTGGGGTGCCCAGAGCTCCTCCAAGCGCTCCTGACTTCAGGCAGCTACCTCCCCTCAGAGCAGCTCCCAAAGCAGGCTCTGCCTCCCTGTCCCTGGGATTAGCCTAAATCCAATTGCATCTTTCAAAACAAATACAGCTGCTGGTTAAACATCCCCTTCTGAGCTGGGGAAAAAAAGTAAGGGAGTCGGAATCTTCATGTCTTAGCAAATCCTGGTAAAACACAGGTGCCTTCAAGGTCTCTGATCTTCTACCTTTACATATCCAAGGCACAAACCAATTCCTGACACACGTTGTGGGCCCTTCCCCCTCCCCTTTTAGGTGGAACGAGTGTTAAGGGAAGTTCTTCTCTGGGTCATTTTAATCACTAAACCAAGAGCAACGAGAATCATAATTCAATTGCTCTGTCTTTGTCGTCTCTAAATATTTGCATTACTGACTTTCTTCTCAGCTTCAGTTAAATTAAGATCATCCCTGGTCAATGCTGTTGACATGCACTCCTCTGCTAATCATAGTTAATGAAAATTGCAGGGATATCAAAATCATTTCTAAGATCAAGGGGAACAGAACAGCCCTTCTCACCAAGGACAAAACATGATATATCCTGGGGGCATTGACTGTACTGACCATAAAAACAACACATTTTTAAAGCTTATTTAGTCTCTGCATGACACATAATGAATGATCACAGTTTGAAGGATGTCAGATTTAAAGAAAGACGTGGGCCAGCTCATTATACACATAATAAGACATAATATACAGGAAATATTGAGGTGATGTTTGTTTATGGCATAATTTTACCTTATTTCTCAGAAGTGTAACTTTTACAGGGAACAGCCAGATATTTTTCTCTGTAAATCAAATGGGTTCCTAAGAAGACAATGAAATCAGACTGCCAAAGAACAGTGGTCCATTCTATCTATCTATCTATCTATCTATCTATCTATCTATCTATCCATCCATCCATCCATCCATCCATCCATCCATCCATCCATCCATCCATCCACATCTATCTATCCATCTATCTATTTTTCTATCTGGCTGATGAATGAGTCAATAAGCTTCAAAACCCGTTTCCTTCTTTTATTTGAGATCTTTCCTGCAGTAGATCATGTTTCTCTGGTAGTATCCTGGTCAATACAGAACATTTTTAGAGTGAACAAGAAGATAAAAGTGGGAGATGCTTTGCTGGAGCTGCTACAAGCAGGGCAGAGCAGGGCAAGGATGAGGAGGTCTAGTGTGGCTGTGGCTGCAGTGACCAACACCTGGTGCAGGTTCAGAAACCTGAGAGAAGTGATCAAGCAGATTCATAGCCCTGGACTTCAGGAGACCTTTTTGGCAGAACCCAATGGGAGACTGGGGAAAGGAGCCCAGTACACCAGTGGGCAAGGACATGGGGAAGACTTGGGCACCCCATGGCTGACACTGGAAAGCTGCTCTCCACCATCTCTATCACTTTTTAGGTCATAGGAGAGATGGAAAACTGAGTGGAGAGAGTCACGTGTCCCACAGTCCTGGAGGAAGGGCAAGGGAATGTTGGGGAAAGCACAAACCTGTCAGCTTCACCTCATTCCAGGAGAAAGTCATGGAACACAGACTTCTCAAGCTTCCTCATCTTAATGCTCCAGGCACAGGCAGAACAGCTTGAGACCAGGAAAAGCCATCCAAGGGCAAAACAAACCTGACCTGCTCACTCTATGTGGTGACAGAAGTGGCCATGTAGATGAGGGAAGGGCAGTAGGTGCTGTTCACCTTTCTTTTCAGTGGGGTTGTTGACTGAGTCTTCCCTGAAACCCTTCTGGCCAAAGTGGAGAGAAATGAGATGAGTAAGGGCATGTGGTGGGCTGCAAAACTGCTCTCAAGGGATTGCCCAGTTGCTAGTGGTGACCCTCAGGGGCTGGTACTGGATGGTAGGACAGAGAACACTCTCAGCATGTTTGGAGAAGTGTCAGATTGGGATGTGACCTGATAAACTGAAGGGCAGGGCTGTTATCCCAAGAGAAATGGGCCAAAAGAGACCTCATAGCCCAAGGAAAATGCCTCCAGTTGGCCATAAGCTGGAAAATGCAACACACAGATAGAGTGAACTTGGGCTTTTCAGCCTGGAGAAGAGCAGGCTTGGGGGGCATTAATTGTTCTCCACACTTGCCTAATGGGAGGGTGGAGAGAAGACAGAGGTCACTTATCTCAGCGATGGGCTTCTGTAGATAAAGAGGCAAAGCCAGAACATGGAAAATTCTTTATGAGGAAAAATGGTTGTCATATGTGTGGCCAAATATTGGCACAGATTTCCCAGAGACATGAGATTTCCATACTTGGAGACAGACAAATCCTGACTGGAAAAGGCCCTGAATGACCTTCTACAACTGAGAGGGTGGAGCAGCTGCCCCTTGGACATTCCTTCCCACCTGTAATATTTCTCTGTTTCCAAGCTGTGGCAACACACCCAGTGTTGCCATTTTTCCTGGATGGAGCAGAACAAACAGGAGAAGAGGGAAATTCTTTACAAGCCACATGTGTTTGGGTTCCCAGTTCTTTGACATTCCCTTTCCATCACTAGCCAGGGGCCATTATTTCTGCTTGTCTGAGCACTCTTGATGTGTGTGAGAAAAAAAAAAAACAAACCAGAATAAAGGGTCTAAAATGTTCTTCCAATGAGAAAATTTGATGATAGAATATCTCCTCAAACTGCCCTTGTCCTGTTTTCTCCTTCCTGTAAAGTTTCTTGCTTCTCTTACTCTCTGATTTAAAATATCTAAGGCTTTGTCCACTCTGCATCTCAATTAGACAGAAAAAGTTGTTGTTAAGCTGTATCTTGTCAGATTATTGCAAGATCATAAAAAAAGAAAAAAAAAAGAAAAAAGAGAAAGTCTGCTGCCTTTTCTCCTTTTTTTATGTGTTTCAGAGCTCTTACATAACAGCTACAGCAAAGTCATGCCTTGAAGAGAGAGGTCAGAGCCTTTGGAACAGAGAAGAAAACTTCATTAACTAGTTCTATATTTGGAACAACAACAACAACAAACATATCGAAAGGAAAGGTAAGTTCATAAATATTTTGTAAACTTTCTCTAAGCTTGATTAGGAACCTGAAAGTGCCTAACTTTATTTAATACCCTGCCAACTTCAATCTGTCTTTTACTCTTCTAAGCAACTGTCTGGAGCAGAATCCCGTTCTCTGCCCTTGGAAAACACGTGTTAACCCCATTAGCAGAACAGAGAGGAAAAGCTGAAGGGAAAAGCTCCTCTCCCTTGATCTGCACAAACACCTTGGAGGCTGTTGACATGTTTGGATTAGAGTCACAGTGTAAAGCCTGATAAAACTACACATCTGGCATTTTTATGAGTGTTTCAGGTGACTTGCTAAACTGAGTCTTTGCCTAATGGGGAGCTGTTGGTAAATCAGTCTCTCGAAACCTGACAGAAATGATCAAAACTCTGAGTTAACAGATGGTTTTGCTGCTGTATTTTACCATGTGTGGAAGGGTCTGTGATGCAACAGGGCTCATTTTATTTGATGTCAGCTAATTCCTTTAATTATTTATATTGACCCCAGCCCTGGGGCCAGCACAGGAAGGACATGGAGCTGCTAGAGAGTCCAGAGGAGGCCCCAGGATGGTCAGAGGATGGAGCAGCTCTGCTGGGAGGAAAGGCTGGGAGAGCTGGGGTTGTTCAGCCTGGAGAGGAGAAGCTTTCGGGTGACCCAACTGTGGCCTTGCAGTGCCTGAAAGGGATACAGGAAAGATGGAGAGAGACTGTTGACAAGGGCTGGAGGGACAGGACAAGGGAGAATGGCTTCCCACTGCCAGAGGGCAGGGTTAGATGGGATATTGGGAAGGAATTGTTGTCTGGGAGGGTGGGCAGGCCCTGGCACAGGGTGCCCAGAGAAGCTGTGACTGCCCCATCCCTGGGAGTGTCCAAGGCCAGGTTGGACAGGGCTTGGAGCAACCTGGGCTAGTGAGAGGTGTCCCTGCCCACGGCAGGGGGTGGGACTGGATGGGCTTTAAGGTCCCTTCCAACCCAAACCACTTTGTAATTCTGTGATTATTCTACGCTTTAATGGCGACTGAAAATTAATGATTTGCTTCTACATACAAGCCGCTCACCCCCATCCCAGGGATGGATGGGGAACCTTCTCAGGAAGCTTTTCAGAAGCTTTTGATCCCTTCACTAAACGTTGGTATATTTACAACAAAGTCCACATGGAGTTTGGATGGTTTTGTTCATCCACTGAACTGGTGGTACTGGTACTTTTTTGGCACAACATTTTCTGACCTGGAGCTCACCCAGGCAGAGCCTTCATGGTCATCCCTTCACTGGAGCACTAATGGAACACAACTCAAGTTTTCAGACAACTTTTTATTCCTCTGTAGGATTTCCTGAGACTTTTGTAAGCTGACAGTGTGATTCTTAGCATACAATTTTTACTGGAGAGGGGTAGAACATTCTCAAGGCACAGTTGTCTGCTATAACGGCACCAACAAAATAATCATAAAATCTTTTTATTTCATTTTTTTTCTTTTTTAAGGCAGAGCAGAGGTGAGACCCTTCCCTCATTCCCAGATTTCCCCCTTCTCCTGTCTCTTAACTGTTTTACTGACAAAAACAGTAGCTGTATAATAAATCCCACCTAAAAAGTCGGTGAGAAAACAACTCCATAGGAATTTGTGGACTGAGCAACTGAAAACCTGTTTCTTGACCACATACACAATTCAAACAGGGTAAAAGAAATTGTCCAAAATATTTTCAGGCCAAGAATGATTCTCTTGTCCTGAGGTGGCAAAAATGTGTACCTCCAGATCAGCAAAATTCATGGTGGCAAAACACGTGCCTGAGAAACATATTTGAAAAATATTGTGTGATCAATAGCTAAGGACATGATTTTATTTTAAATTGAAGTTTCTCTCTATGCAACAGGGAGAGTGACAGTTCTGTCAGTTCTGTCAAACACAGGCTTTAATTGAGGTTTTCCCACTGTACCATAAGCACCTTCGCACCCCAGAAACAACAGCAAGAACACTCTGCCAGGTTCCAATCATTCAAACATGAATAAGCTTCAAATAAAGCTCAGTGCCTGGTGTTTTCATGATTGATTTGATCTGCTTATTTAATAAATTCACTGAGAAATAACATTGTGGGGTTGCTGGCACCCATTTCCCCAAAAGTGAGAACGTTGAACACACAATTAGGCATGTGAATAAAAATTAATAAAAATCATCCCCAAACTGTTGAAGTTCAAGAAAAGATGAGCATAGAAAAGAGGTTTTTTTCTGGTATATTCTCAAGTGCTTTTGTCTAATCTTTATTTTTGTATGCAAACACAGCCTTGGAGGGGAAGCACAGGCAGCATTAACACAGTCCATGACTTCTAAAAAGCATTTAAGCACTAAATTCCAGGTGTTTCATTGCATCAATCATGTTTTTCCCCTGTGAAGGGCTTTCCTGGTGAGATGAGGAGGTGGAGTGGACATGCACATGTTTAATTACTCTTTAGATTGTGCTCCCAGCTGGGCTTGGACATTGGGCAGCTCCATCCCCTGAGAGCACCAAAGCAAGGAGAAGTCCCTCCCTGCCCCTTAATTTCTCTTCCTTCCACTCACAGCAGAATCCCACAGATAAAAGGGCTTTTAAAGAGTGATTCTCTCAATTATGTTACCTCTTTATGGAAAGAATGCTGAGCCATAGTTCATCTCAAAAGGTAGCAAGGAATGCCATGAAATGCAATGTCATTTTGGAGGCAATAACAGCTACAAAAATACCAAAGGGATGCTTTCCTTTCTGGTATCTCTGCATCAGTAGCTCACAAATTTTACCATCACTGGAAAAGAAAACAAAACTTAGTGCATTTTTACTTTTTTTTAAGTGATGGGAACAAAACTGTAGCTGTGGAAATAGGGACATTAAAATCCCAAATACAAATCTCACAGAATGATTTTCTTTTAACTTTTTCACTGAATTTGTGTTAAAAGCTTCTGTTGCCAAAAAAATTCTGCCTTCTTTTATAACATGTAAGAACAAAGGTTTGAATTTAAAATCTGCTGCTAAAAATACCAGCTGGGCATAAAGACTGTGGATAAAATCATAGAGCAAGAAGTGTGTTTTCACCTCATCCCTGCCATGACCCAACAAAGCTTTTTTTCCCCCTATAACCAAAGGTTTTGTAGGTGCCATAAGGGATGTGGGACAAAATGTTTGGGAATTTGGAGAGTGACACCATGCACTGCTCTATTGCTACCAATGTGTCTGCTTTAAACCAGCCCTAAGTATTCCAGTTAGGATAACAACAAGTCTGCCATACCTGGTTCTCTTCTCAGATTGATATAAACCACAAAAATACACCACCTTCTCCCTGCACACTGTGATTAGAAGGCTTTTTAAAAACTATTTAGGTCTGTCTGAGTGGGAGCAAAGTAACAAAAAAAGAATTAAACAAAGTCTTCTCACCCTCCACCCCTTTCTTTTCTTTCTATTATTTGCAAAGGCAGCTAAGGATGGAATATTGTATTTTCCCCAGGAAGATTCTCTTGAATGTAAAAGAAAACCTTTTTTAATAGAACTTAAAGTTATGATGCTGTTTTCATTGATGTTTAAAGGGATAGAAGCTTGACAAACTTGTGAATATGGAAGCTTCAGGTAGGTAGAGACATAAAATATCAGCACTTTTCACTTTCTAGCCCTGAACACATATATAAATATATACATATATGAACAGCAGTACATTAGAGCATCTCATGAGAACTTTCTAACTAACATTTGCATTCCCTTTCCCTGATTCATGGACCATGAAGCATCTAATTAACTTCTGAAAGGGAGAGCTAGGCCTCTCTGGAAAACATTATCCCACTTTACATCAGGATTAATAACAGCCACACTGCAAATATCTCTGCACTTGAGCAGCTTCATCCTGAATAATGAAATCTTACAAAAACAGGTTGCATTTTAGACACAGCTGAGAACTTCCAAAAGTAGGAGTAGTAGGTTTTTCCACCATGCAAACAGGATAGAATGGGCCAATTTTCGTTCCAGGTGGAAGCCCAGGGGTGTGTTTGGTAAAACTTCCTCACACTGCCCAAGCCTGGAAACAGGGACACAGCAGGAAGTTTTCTAACTCTTTGGTAAATGTATATCTCATTAGTTCCCTTTAAAAATCTCTCTATAGTGACTTCTTTCACCTGACTACACTTACAGCTTTCCCTTCTTCCCACCACAGTGATGTGAGTCACTTCTTTGGCTACAAAACGTGGCATTCCTCAAAGGAGGTCAGTGGTTTATAGAAAAAAATACAGAGAATCACAAGAAGTCAGTGGTTTATAGACAAAAAGAGAATGTAGAATCCCACCAAGTCTAATAAAATCTGTCAAGCTGTTAAAGATGTGAGAGTTCTGCTAACTCTGCCTTCCCTGTGCTCATGGGGGCTCTGCCATTAAAGGGCACTAACAGGACAATCTTGGCCAATTAGAAGGGCAGCAAGGATGTAATTATT
>JAWWLZ010000004.1:24766465-24782557 GCA_035041345.1 Poliocrania exsul | reverse complement strand
CTGGTTTCTGTGTCATCTTCCTGTGCTTGGTCTTGCAGGGCAAGGTGTCTCTCTCTCTTCTCTCCCTCCCTCTCATTCCACGAGGGCTGGAGCTCTCCCTGCAGACAGACAGACAGACAGCCATGAGGACTTTGTCCCTCAGCCCATCCTATTCCATCTCCCTGTGCCAAGCAGAGCCCTGATCCTCATCTCGAAATGTCTTTTACATTTCTTGGGTTGTTTGAAATGGAGAGACCTGAATTGAACAGTCATCCAAGGGCAGGAAGAGTTTTTAGAACATTATTTTAATAATATCATTGTGCCATTTTCATCCCATGACCCAATTGTGGCCTTTCAGTACCCGAAGGGGCTGCAAGAGAGCTGGAGAGGGACTTTGAACAAGGGCTTGGAGTGACAGGACAAGGGGGAATGGGCTCCAACTGCCAGAGGACAGGATTAGATGGGATATTGGGATGAAATTTTTCCTGAGGTGAACAGGTTGCCCTGTGGCTGCCCCATCCCTGGAAGTGTCCAAAGCCAGGCTGGACAGGGCTTGGAGCAACCGGGGCTGGTGGAAAGTGTCCCTGCCCATGGCAGGGGGTGGCACTAGATGGGCTTTCAGGTCGCTTCTAGCTCAAACCATTCCAGGTTTCTATGATCCTATTAAGAAGCTCAGCGTTGTATCTGATTTTTCAATCACAGGTGGAAAATGAGGAGATCCCTTCAGAAGTGTCTCCCCACCCATTGTCTCGGTTCCTCCTTGAACGCAGTCCCTGAACAAGGGCTTAATGCCGCAAGTTCCACATCAGAGACGCTTCATCTCAGAGCAAAGAGCAAATTTAGAAGCTACAAGTTCTACTTTCCCTTTCCAAGCACACAGACTTCACACCTTGATAAGGATCTTAATTACCCAAGGACTCTGTAACTGGCCTGGAAACTGTTTCCTTTTGTCTGGCAACAGGTTAATCTCGAGGAATTTCTGCTGTTTTCAGGCACAAGGGTCACTAATTGGCGCACTTGAGAGAGGCCACAGGAAATCCCGGGGGTAATAGTGCTGCACTGATGTTATCTCCAGTGGGAACCTCTGCAAAGGCAGCAGCTTCACCCTCCTGGCCCTTCCGAGCTGCAGATCCCTCTGTGATACAGCGACCAGCCCGGGGAACTCACGGAACCACCTCCTCGTCTGAGTTTAAAAAGGAGGATTTGTTCAAAAACCCACCAAATCCACGAATTGTCAGGGTATAATTTTTTGGCAAAGTCCAGCTGTATTAATTTTCTCTGCTCAGGAAAGGATTACATTTGAATGACTGAAACGATAATATCTAGCTATTTTAAAACATCATTATTATTAATAATAAGAGCAATAATGATAAAATTTTATGCTGATAGATGTCCAAGCAGGTCTTTGCCTAAATACTTTCCTTTTTGAACATCTCCAGGGATGGTGACTCCACCTGTTCCCTGGGCAGCCCCTTCCAATGCCTGAACACTCTCTTGGTGAAGAAATTTTTCCTAATATCCAACCCAATACTGTGAAAGTCTGAGGAACCTGACATGATGTTCCCAGAAAAGGAGTTGATAGCAGTCCACTGATGCTGATCACAAGATCAGGTTGTTAGACATTTCCCAAAAATTCTATCATGGAATACACTGGTGAAATCATAAAGCAGAGTAATTTTGCTCCTCAAAATGCAAAATCAGGTTTGGCTTCAAAAGAAGGAAATTTCATTGTTGGTTTTTTATGGGATCTATCAGTAGCACTGTAAAATTTCAGCTTTCCCAACAACAACAAGAATCAATGGAGTGTCATATCTAAAACCTTTTGAATTCTCTGAGTGTTACAAGTGATTCGTGGAAGTAATTTCAGAGGTACTGCAGAGTAGCCCTCAAAGAAACATGGAAGCATTAAAGTTGGAAAAGACTTGAAGATCAGCAAGTCCAACCACCAACCCAGCCCCACCACCACATTCACCACTAAATCATGTCCTCAAGTGGATGTGGATCCACATATTTTTTGAGCACTTCCAGGCATGGGGGCTCCACCACTGCTTTGGGCAGCTCTGCCAGGGCTTTACAACCCTTTCTGTGAATGCATTTTTCCTAAAATCCAACACAATTTTAGGCTGTTTCCTTTCATCCTGTAACCTGGGAGAAGAAACCAACCCCTGCTTTCACTTCAGCACCCACCTCACTGCAATCCCACCCACTTCCTGCGAAAACCAGCTTTACTTTGTCTCCAGTGATGAAATTGTTCCATAAGAGGTATGAAAACATAAAGATCCATAAAAATAATGGTTGTATGGGAGGTTATTGCCAACCAATCCATTACTGGATTGTGTGTGTGGAAGAAACTATTCCTCCATTCCACCTCACAGGAAATCAAAGGGATTTTCCATATATTTGTACATGTATGAATCACCAAGATTATTTGTAATTAAAGGTACCAGCTGAAATACACGTAATTCAGCAGTTAACACAAAGCAGCACATTAACACTTAATCCTTTGCATTTAATTGTCCAGTCTCACCACATAATGCAGGTGGTTGTAAACTCTTGGAAGTGCAATGAATTCTCCGAGGAGCTTTACTGCAAGTCAATTTTCATTCGTTTTTTTATGGAGCATCTTTGCTACAATGCATCTTGGAATTGGGTGATAGTGAGGTAAAAATAATGAGAACACTTTTCAGAGCTGCTTGCTGCTTGTTCTGGTTTAGAGCAGGGAGGCAAAATGATACATGGACAGGAGCCAGAGGTAAAAAAAAAAAGAATGAATGTCTATTTTAAACCACCAAAAAAAAAAAAAAAGCAACATTCAACTACTACTCCATTAGCTTTCATCTTTCCTTCCTTAAACGCTTTTGGAAAGGCAAGTTATAAAAGAGGAACACTCAGAAATGCTCGTGCTGCTCAGAAAAGGGAAGACACTTCATATTTCATACAGCTAATTATTTTTTTTCCTGGTACCACTCTGTGCAGGAGTCAGCAAGGAAGGGCTGGAGATGAAGCTGGAATTGCCAACTTCCCCGTGGCTCGGGCAGGGATGTCAGAACGCGTTGCTGAGACGAGCTGGAAGCTTCAGGGCTTGGTACCTGCGGTGGCAGTGCAATTAGCCACAACCGCGGTGTGCTAATGAGCCTCGCTAAATGAGCCAGGGCAGCGAGCGGGCTCCGTGTTCCGAGCGGGCACGAAGCCTCTGAGCCCTTGGAACAAAGTGCCAGCAAGGCACAGCCAGGCAGGGAGTGCAAGGGCAAGGATGGGATGCACCACTCGGGATCACAGGAACATCTGCCCCTCCTGGGCCACTGTAGGGATCGAAATTCAACTTCCAGCAGTGAGAAGCCTGACAAGCTTAAGCAGTAAGCCATGGTCAACAGAGGCTGAGACAAAATCCCCTCACTAAGAACAACAAGGCCTGCTGATGTTCAGCCATGCTGATTAGCTGCCTCTGGCTCCAAGATAGAGATGGATTTTAAGATGAATGTTACCAATTCATGTTGAAACTCTTTGTTTTCTTCCCTCCCCCATGTAAATCCTTGTTATGGAAAATATTAACTAATTGTGCAACCTAGCCAAAACTTGTATAATCCCCTAGTTTAACATATGTTACCATAATCCATCCTCCTTATTAACATATCCTAGCCCGAGTCCTTTAAATTAAATGTCAAATGTTCAATAAAGTGTTCCAGTTTCACCCCCATAGCTGGGATAGTGTAGTTTTTATTGGCCTTCACAGGCCACCACACCTGAGGAGCACTGGGAAAGCAGGGGGGAGGAAATTCGGGGCAATGAATATGTTTTTCCAGGTTTGAACAAATCCAGGGGATGAAAATCACCCTCGTGGGGGCAGATTCAAAACTTTCCTAAGTGCCATCTGGGTTTCAGTGGGATTAGAAGTCAAGGGGATACAGAAAATGACTAAAAATTCAGAAAGAAACCCCTTTCCTTTCACCATTCTGACATCTGAGGAGATGATCAGCTTCTACCTTGGCCAATCAGTTGTTCCTGTCACATTGGGTCACCAAAATTCTGATACCCCTTTAAAA
Organism: Poliocrania exsul; assembly: GCA_035041345.1. Taxonomy (NCBI): domain Eukaryota; kingdom Metazoa; phylum Chordata; class Aves; order Passeriformes; family Thamnophilidae; genus Poliocrania; species Poliocrania exsul. The sequence continues at coordinate 24,778,535 of JAWWLZ010000004.1, read as the reverse complement.
AGCAGGAGGAGGAGAAAAAGAGCACAGAGAAGCAGCTGTGACCCAGTGCAGGCCAGAGTTACCACAGATTGTACAGCTGCTTTTATTTCCTCTGAGGGCTCCTCGAGTCCAGAAGATGCCATCTGGGAAAGAAAGAGTTAAACCATGTCAGGTTTTTATTGAAGTTTCATAGAATCATAGAATTGATTGGGTTGGAAAAGACCTCCGAGATCATCAAGTCCTAACAAGACCAGCCACACTCTGCACATCCCCAGCTCAAGTTTTAAGTGAACAACAACAAATCAATGAGTGAATCAAATCAATAACAATATCAGATAATCACCTTTCTACCCTGGTAAAATATCAAATGCATCACCAAGTCCTTCTAGTTGCTGTACCTTGTATTTTCTGTCTCATGCCCCAAACTTGGTGTACTCCCTGATTCCGTAGTCAGTGCCCAAAAACTGGCTGGGCAAAGGCAGGTGCTGCCAAATCAAGTTTTCCTGGTTAGCTATAGATGTTGTGCTTTAACACCCAGAAGAGATGGAGACTATTGACTAGACTGGACTTTATAAGGCTGTTGATTTTGGGTTGCTTCAAACCCCTCATTTCTGCCACATCAGAGCAGTTTTTCTTTCCTAATCTTATTTATCAAGACATCCTTGCTGCAGATCCATACCTGGATCAGGGCAGTAATTCCCCATCTGTTCTTACTGACATACTCCTTGCAAGTGTTATTCCTTGTGGAGAAAAGGTGTGACCTCCTGGGATGTACCTCTGAGCTCCAACTGTTGACCACAAAAGGATCACATGGAGTGTGGGATGAAGGCAAAATCCAACTAAAGCCAAACAAGAGGGAAGGCTTTATCTGCCTGCCACCACTAACAAAATTAAGATCCTTCCCAAAAGCTGTCTAACAAGTGGCTGAGATTTTTCCAATGTCTTACATCAGGATTATAAATTTCTTATTCCCTTTGGCTGCCTCACTCTATGGGAATTCCCACTGCCTGGGGGAATTGGGCTGGGAATTGGAGTTTGGGAACAAGCTGTGCCTGATTCCCTGTTTCCTGATCTGTGTTGGCAGAGAGAGTGTCACCATTCCAAAGGCAGAGTCACTAATCCCATCACTCCAAACTGTAATCCCATTAACCCTCAGGCCTTCTTGTTTTTTTTAAAAGCCTTCAGGATTTTGTTTTGAGCTGTTCATCTTGTAAAAGACATTCTGAATGCCTTGAACATTGCTGGTCCTGCCACTGTTACTGTTCTCACTCTGATCTCTGTGACCTTGGCTGTGGAGTGACTGTGCTGTGCAAATAAACATCCAAAATATTCCTGGTTTTCTGAAGGCATCCTTAAAAACATGCTTTGATCATCACTTTACTCTTATTTTCTTGACTTCTTGGCTTTACCCCCGCTAAACAACACATTTTTTTCATTTATACCACCCCATACAATTTCAGCCAGGATTTTTTTCCCCCATTAATTCAGTTTTCAGAACTTCCCAAACCACCCCTTTGATCTCCTTAGCATTTCCAATCACTCAGTGAGCACAGGCTGCTTTCTGTTATGTTTGAGAAATTCCCAACAAGATTCATGATTATTGGTGGAGTTTACCCCCTTTAGCTCTTTGGTACAAACCTGCTTTGAACACCACAAGGAAAGCCAAGTGTAACAACAACAAAATAAACTGCTCTCAGATTGACCAAGTTTGGCTCAGTCAGAGAGAAATGGAGACAAAATCATCAGAGAATTTACACTAGCAGAGAATTTTGATGCTTTTTGGATGTTTCCCACCAATCCCAATTTATTTTCCAGACTGTATCTTGATGCTGCTGGTGACAAAACATGGGGACATCACCTTGAGGTTGAGGTTTGTTTGATGAAATGTGGAATGCACCATATTTGCTCACAAGGCAAAATATACTTTGTTATAATTAAATAAACACTATCAGCAAAATGCACAAACTGACAACACTCTTCCATTCCTAGAAATGAAGTGTGATTTTTCTCCACCTGGGATCAACGTCAGTGAAATGTTGCTCCATTTTGCTGAATTCTTCATGGCTTGTTTTTGGCCAGTGCTTTCTTCTGACACCCTCTAGAAACAGGAAGGGAAAGGACATCAAAGCTCCAGCTGGCCTGGGCTCCTGAAGGCAGTTTATGTCTTCTATATCATTTTCATAGAATCCCGGAGTGGTCTGAGTGGGAAGGGACCTTAAAGACCATCTCATTCCACCCCCTGCCAATGGGCAGGGACCACCTTCCACCAGCCCAGGTTGCTCCAAGCCCTGTCCAGCCTGGTCTTGGACACTTCCAGGGGCAGCCACAGCTTCTCTGGGCACCCTGTGCCAGGGCCTGCCCACCCTCCCAGCCAAGAATTCCATCCCCATACCCCATGTAGGGGACATTCCTATATGTCATCTGTCAGTGTGAAGCCATTCCTTGTCCTGTCCCTCCAGCCCTTGTCAACAGTCTCTCTCCATCTTTCCTGTATCCCCTTCAGGCACTGCAAGGCCACAGTTGGGTCACCCCAAAGCTTCTCCTCTCCAGGCTGAACAATCTCAGCTCTTCCAGCCTTTCCTCCCAGCAGAGCTGCTCCATCCTCTGATCATCTTGTTCTGGTGTCAGACCTGGGATTTTCTTTTGATAATCCATACAGCACACTAACAAAATAATACAAACCCAAAAACCTCTCCACACAAACAATAACACACACCCCACCCCACCCCAAACCAAGAACCAACCCCCCAAACCACCCCTGAAATCCATAACAAGAAGAAAAGTGTCATTTTGCACTCAGAATTCTTTCCTGGACTGCCTTTTCCCTGTGTTACTGCAGGATCTGAACAGTTTCCAGTTTGTTTAACAGAGCCATTAAAGCAATACAGGAAATCAGGTTGGCACAGCGACATTGGGCACGATGATCACCCACCAAGCCTGTTAATTCCTTCCCTCTATTTTTAACTCCACCCAGCCATGAGCCACTACTGTTCAGCCCAAGATTAATGAATCCCACTCCAGTTGCTTTTTACCTGTCAAACCCTGAGCCTTAAGTTTTCCAGAATCTCATGTCAAATCCCTCTTTCTCGTGGGTAAAGACTGCAAGCTGACTCCATCAGAGGTGGGCATGCATTAGGGGGAGTATTAATTACAAAGCTGGTGAAGATCTCACTCTGTGCCATGGTTTGAGCAGATTGCAGCACTCACCCCTCAGCTTGGACCACATGGATGGGTCCAGCCCTGGGAAGGAGGAACAGCAGCACTGCCCTGTATGAAACCAGTGAGATCATAGCACAGTCACATCAGCCAACTTTTTGCATCAATCATTTTGCTCAGCAGACAGGCTCCTGGCACTGCCCTGCTCAGTGTGCTGGGTCCCTGCATGGCACAGGAGCTTCTGGGCTTTTTTTATGGGCTTTGGTTGAATTCAATGACTTTGCTGTTGATAATCTAGAAAAAAACCCTATTTCTGTTCCTCCTCATCCCTGACAATGAGGCCTGGCAGGAAGGAGGACAAGTGGGTGATACCTTTGTCACACGGATACCAACATGGGGTTTGGACACTTGGCAGATTGGCAGTTCAAACCAAACCAGCTTTTTTAGATCTTTCGGTGTCCTTGCTTGCTGCATTTCAACCTGGAGAACAGAAGGCTTCTAGAGCACCTTCCAGTGTCCAAAGGGGCTCCAGAACATCTGGAGAGAGACTTTGGACAAAGGTCTGGAGTGCCAGGACAAGGAGGAATGGCTTCCCACTGCCAGAGGGCAGGGTTAGGTGGGATATTGGGAAGGAATCCTTCCCTGGGAGGGTGGGCAGGCCCTGGCACAGGTGCCCAGAGAAGATGTGGCTGCCCCATCCCTGGGAGTGTCCAAGGCCAGGCTGGACAGGGCTTGGAGCAACCTGGGCTGGTGGGAGGTGTCCCTGTTCATGGCAGGGATGGCACTGGATGGGCTTTGAGGTCCCTTCTAACCCAAACCATCCCATGACTCCATGATTGTCTAAATGCAAGGCTGAGCTGTCACATCAGCACAGACCCTCCCCTGTTGCTCATGCCTTTTATATTTCTTACTGGTTTTACAGCCACAGACTTTAAAAGCAGGAAATATGAAGCCAATGAGGTGAAGGTGATTTTAACACCCTCTTCCATTTTGTGGCTGTGGCCATGAAGTGCAGCCACATTCTAGTGGTTGCATTTTGTCTTATAGGAAAATGCCACAGAAGTGACATAAATATGAAAAAGGGGTTGCTCGTTTGTGGTGCATCGATTCCATTAATTTGACCACAAGACTCTGGAGAGGGAATTGCTCTGCCTACTCATCAATATTTTGCTCTTTTTTTTTTTTTTTTTTTTTTTTTTTTTCCCAGAGCCTGGAATCAGACAAGTCCCTTAAAGAGCTTGTAATAAATGCAGCTCAGGCCTCCAGAGACTCATTCCTGCCCAGGAGTTTGAAAAGAACTATCTTCAGCAGAATTAAAAATCTCTACAAATACATCATGGCATTCCAAAATATTGAGCTTCTGGATTTACATGGTTCTGAATAGCTCTTTCTGTCTAAAGGGTTTTTTTTAGGTGGGGTAATAATGTCAGCTTCTGAGTCATTAAAACATTAGTAGGATTTCCTTATATAAAAAGAGAAACACAGAGGTCTGAATAAACATCCTGTTGACATTCCTGCTGTGGGAAAGGTATCCTGCCTGTCAGGGACAAGTTGAGTGTTGTCTCTGTCAGCCAGCCCAGGTCCAGCAGCAGAAACAGGGCTCTGTTGTCACTGTTCCCTGGCTCTGCATTGTCCTCCTTTCACAGAGACTCATGCAATGAAATTATATCAGAAATGAATGAAAAATGGGCAGGCAATGCCACCATTCTTCCACAAGCCAAGGGATTGTGCCTTCTAGGATGCAGCAAAGGAGCATATGTGGTGTTGAAGCACTGCAGTTCACACAAGGAAACTTATTGGCTGGGCTCAGGGGCCCAAATTTTCTTTTATTTGCATTTTCTAGGGCAATTTTCCAAGTGAGAGAGACCTGCAAAGTACTATCTAATTCCATCAGCATCCAATCTCACCTTGCTTTTCTCCTCCTCAGACTGAGTACAAAAGAGGGCTGTCAGAGGGGAAATTATTAAAAAAAATAAACCCTTGAGTTTTACATTGCACTGAGCAGTGTTTTGGACTCGGTTTTTTACACAGGGTGGTGTCATTTGGTCAAAGTCTGTGCCTGACTCCTGACCATTCCTTGGCGCCTTCATGCCAGGCTCGCCAAGGCAGCCCAGTGGTTTCTGAGGAGTTCCTGGTGGGACCACAGCCCTCCTCATCTCCAGCCAGTGTGAAAGGGGTGCTGAGCTGAACAACTACGATGGGTTTCCCTCAGGTTTCTGCTCAGAGGAAGCCCTTTGGATCTGGCTTTTTTGTGGCAAAGCAGAGCTTCCCTCCAGCCCCTGCCCTGGGATGGGGACAGAGCTCCCCATAAACCAGTGCCACTTGTCCCACTCTCCCAGGGATTAGGCATTGTCAACAAAGGCTCAAAACCCATCAAAGGGCTGAGATTTGCATGGTGCAGGACTGGGAACTGCACTCCAGATGCTCAGAGGTCGTTTGAGGGGACACTGGCTGAGGAATTCAATCACAGTGAGGTCACCATCATCCACCAGGGCCAGCACCCCCTGCCAGAGGTGATTTATGGGGGTGACAAGGGAACAGTGACACCATTACCAGTGTGCCAGAAAGCCTTTCTGCTGTGGAGATGCCCTCAGCCCATTCTCCCCAACCCTTCTGAGTGCTGCCTATGCCAAGGTGGGTGATGCATTCTGAGTTCTCTGCTCAGGAGTCCCTGGGGATGGAAGCTCAAGTAACAACAGTGGTCATGTTCTGGTGTTCTGGTTTAGGTGTCAGGAAAAAATATGTGTTTATTACCAATGATTAGTAGTAAGAATAGGAAATTAGTATATATATTAGTATACATGGAGAACTTTCAGAAAGTGAAATAGTAGAAGTCTCTTCTGGATGCCATTCAGTGTCAGACATAACAACTCATTTTGGAGCCCTTGTGAAACATGTGAAGAGCCAATTTTGCTGCTTCCCTAAACCCATCTCTGGGAGCTGTCAGGCAACTTGGAAAAGAACAGCCTGTGCTGCAGCTGAAGGTGTTGCAAGATTTTTGGGAGCAGTCCCTGGGCCCGTCCCACCACGTCAACCTCTGGTGGCACCAGAACACCTTTAACTGTGACAGAAGCAGAAAGAACCAAATCGTACCTCCAGACCAATCTGTCTGACCCAGTTTGGAACTGAGAGGGGTCACAATGCAGAAGCAATGCCATGAATTTGGAGGAAGGGAAGGCTATGAGGTTCAACAACCATTTAAATTAGGAAACTTCAAATAAGCAAAGCTCATTAGATCAATAAGGCCAATATTAATAGATTCATTTTCCTCTGTGGCCTTTGCCCCCTGGTTGCACAAAAACAGCAGTGAGGATTTATGCAGTGAGGGGCAGTCAGACTCCCCTCCTGGAATTCTTAATAGGAATCCTTAGTGATAAAGACATGCTACACTATCCCTGCACTTGCTTTCCTGTCTTTATTAAATCAGCACTCATAAACAATACTTGAACAAAATACCTTGCCCTAAACATACATGGCATAAATCCAATAAATCCATATAAAATATGTATGTATAAAATATGTGTCCCATCACCACAGGTCTGCAGATCACGATCTGAAAACCAGTGCACTGAAATAAAACTATGCAAAGCCTGATGTTAACTCAAGCAGCAAAAGATTTAGGGTTCTAACATCATTATTTATTAGCAATTGCACAAATCATAATTAGGTCTTTTTTTTTAAAGTCCACACTGGAGGTTTCATTGCCATTTATTTACAGCAGCCCTTCAGAAATCATTCATCTGGAGCTTTCTCTCCCACATGCCTTGAAAACATTTCTGTAAAATCCTCCTAATGGAGTCTATGAATCAATGCACAGTGAAGTGTCACAGGTGGACTCGGTGGCTCCAGAACCAAGAGGACCTTTTTCCAGGCAGGTGTTGAAAACACTGACTTGAATTAGAAACTTTAATCTATGGCACTCAGGGAAATTTATGCTCCAAAGAGATAGTTTGAGAGTCCTGCCTTTTTCCACTGCTCTGGATACAAATTCCTGTCAGGAGTTAAAAGAAGAACAGTAGCAATGAGTATTTTTTAGTCTAGAAATAAGACTGAAAGGTTACATAACAATTATACTAGATGTCAAACACCTAAAAGACAAGTGGAAAAACAAACTAAAAAGGAAAGTTTAAAAAAGGGATTTAAGATGCTCAAAGGGATACAGAGTTTGGATAACTGGGAGACTTCTAACAGTGAAGACTGAAATATTGGAACTGTATGGAAGCCTGTGAAATGTTCCTCACCAGCTTTTGGGTTCAAGGCAGTCAAAATGTGCAAAGAATCATTAAGTTGTGGAGCCACCAACCCTGGAAGTGTGCAAAAAAATCTGTGGATGTGGCACTAGAGGATGTGGTTTGGTGGTGAACGTGGTGGTGGCACTGAGCTGGTGCTTGGACTGGATGATCTCAGAGGTCTTTTCCAACCTTAATGATTCTGCAGTTCTGTGCATTGTGGCAAAGTCTTCCTGACCCTCAAAGAAAAGGTACTTAAAGCCTGTTGCTCATGTGTTGGTTTTGATTTTTATTGCCTTGGTAAAGGGAAGGTTTCATTCCCTGCTGTGACTCACCCAACAGCTTCTGAGACACCCACTCTCCATCACCAGCACCTACTCTGGAGTCCCTCTGAGCCTTCTGTGGGACCTACTTGAGGGACCTTTTTCCATGTCATCAGGTAATCCCTGAGGAGAGGTAGTTTGGGCCAATGCAGTGCCTGTGGCAGGTAAAAGGATGAGAACCAGAAGGAAACCACAGGCAGGGGGAAGAGTATTTTGGTGATGGGAAGAAAGATCAAATTGAAGGCACGGCATTGGTGGTAAAAATCACTCTCCTGAGCCCAAATTCAGTTGTTAAATAGAAGTGACCTCTCCATGAATAACTCCAGCAACAGGAGTTACATCCTCATTACCTCATGCCTAGGGCAAGGGGTCAGTGGTACAGAAGGGACATCACCTTGGTGCTCCTCAGGTCACAAACCTAAGTGAGAGCAGCCCTCAAATCACTCCTTTGACTACTTCTTGAAATTCCCTGCTAATTTCAGTCAGCATTCCATGTGCCCTCGTTTATGTTCTTCCTACTGGCTTCATTAATTTTGTGATTTGGGTTTTGAATTAATGACAAAATAGTGATTGGGGAAATAGTCCATCATGTGTTGTGCTAAGAATTGATCCTCAGCTGCTTTTTAAGACAGTGAAATGAGAAGACTATAGATGGAAAAATGATTTTTGATTTGTAAAGGTGCAAAACCTGGACTTACTTATTTACTTACTTATTTACTTTGTTTGTTTGTTTGTTTGTTTGTTTGTTTTCAGATGAGTCCAGCTTAATTGGCTGAATGGTGAACTATGAGCTCAGACAATGACAATGGAGAGTGCTGAGTCTGTGTGCAAAAAACTCTGGAGAGTTGTAAAAATCCATTACCACTGAATGTCAACTGATCATGAGATACTGGAGCAATTGGATCCCACTCTGAGTTGAGCAAAAATGGGTAGAGGTGGAATTTAAAACACAGTTTGTTTAAAGCCTGAAGGAGTTCTATTAATGTTGCCCAGGTTTGGTTAAGTTGCCCTTGGTTTCTCAGGATGGAAAATAAAAGATTTAAGACCTTGTTAAGGACAAAACCTGCCAGCTTCTGCAACCTTGTTTTTCTATATTTACCCTTATTTTAGTTGTCTCTGTCAAATCAAAACCCCTAAGATATATCACCATACTTTCATAGATTTCTTAGGAGTGTTTGACATGACGCAGTCTGAAACAAAACTTTACAATTAACCTGTAGTGTCAGCTGACTGATTTTTGTTTTCCAAGGAATTAGACATTTTCAAGTGATATTTTATTCTTGGTCACCCTTTGAAATAAAAAAGTTTGGAGGTAAAGGGAAAAAAATCAGTAATAAAAGAAAAGTAGTTGCAGTTGTCCAATAGTCCATTATTTCCATATTCAGAATAATTGATTGGGACCATGAAGTCCTGGAAACAAATAAGTTTGGAGGTGAAGGGGAAAAAAATTAATAATAACAAGAAAAGGGGTTGTATTTGTACTTCAGCTTTTTAGTAATAACATTGTATTGTTTCTTTGCCTTTTTTTACTCATTAATTAAAGCTGACACTTCTAAAACCAGCATTAAATTTAACTGGGATTTAAGAACTCATCTGTTCTGCTCATCTATTTCAAGGTAAGGTGAGTAGACACCAAAGCAGCTGCTGCCTCTGAGGGATAATGAAGTTTAGGGCCACACATCACATGAAAATGTCATCTTTATGCAGAACTGTTCAGATTTGATGGTGGGGAAAACTTTTCAACTCAAACTGACACATCTGAATCAAACAACAGGACATCTTTTTAGCAGCTTCTTCAGCACGTTTGAAGGAGGGTGGCGAGAGCAAAGGTTCCGAGGGTTTGGTTTGGTTTGGTTTTTTTTTGTGTTTAATCACTTGGGCAGCAACTCCAAAGGAATTGGGGTTGTTTTCCAACACTAGGGTAGAGTCGAGCTCTGCTCCAGGGCACAGGGACAAGAGGAGAGGGCATGGCCTCAGGCTGGGCCAGGGCAGGTTGGGCATCAGGAGGAAAGGGTGGTCAGGCATTGGAAGGGGTGGAGTCACCACCGCTGGAGGTGTTCAAAATCCTGTCTGTGGCACTTGGGGACATTGAGCATGGTGGTGGTGCCGGGCTGACAGTTGGACTTGGTGACCTTAAAGATGTTTTCCAACCTTAGCTATTCTGTGATTCCATAAAGCTTCTCAGGAAATGAATCGTGGTGCACAGCAGGTGTAATTTTAGCAGATTTGAGGAATTAAAAATAATCCTCTTGCTTCAGAAGCCGTTTAAGTTGAAATCATTATGTAAGTATGGTGGAAAAAAATAAATCAAACAAAAACCATGTCAGAAATTATCACTACCTAAAAATTGCCTAATTTTTTAAATCAACATATATTTATTATATGAAAATCTAGATATTGATGGTAAAGTACAATTTCATTACAGCTTGGCCAGAGCAGGAGCTCATGCTCCAAAGTGTGTGTCTACCGTGTAGAAAATTCGAGCAATCTTTATACAGGCAGTTTCAAATATCTACCACAGACACTCATTAGGTTCACATATGTTTTCTAATATACGAATGTTATATAATATAAATTTTAAACAGTAGTTCTTCCTACCCCTGCACCCAGGTTTCTGCCCTCCTGCTGTGTTGATGATGAGGTGTTAAACAGGCCTTCTCTTATCAGTCCTTTATTCAAACAGGCTCCTAATTCCCTTTTATTTCAATTGTCCACATTAAAGGCACGCCTAAGAAGACCCTTTTTCCTTTTACCTGCTGACAAGTAGTTACTTTTTGCAAAGTCACAATGAAAAACATTTATGCCATAATTTTGGTCCCCGTTTCACATGTTGTACATAGAAGAACAAGAAAAAAAAATCAGAGATGGAAAGGACAGAGGTAGATATGTCTCTCTAATTAAGTTTTCAATCAAGAAGTCAATCAGCACGGAGCTCTGTGAGAGCATCCCCAGCTCTCATTCCGAGCTGAATGCCGCAGGATAACGCACTCCTACACCCCAGCGGTAAAAGAGGGACACGTCTCCAAGCAGAGCCTTGGATTCCACCGGGACGAGTGAACAAACCATCCCCACGGTCTGTCCGATGAGAAGGTCCAGGCTTGGAGTTGCCCCCAAAACATTTCATTAAACCAAAGGGGGATGTTTGGAAATGCTCTGATGTTTTTTGTTTGCTGTCGGGAGCCAATGAAATAACCTGAACAGCATTCATTCACACAGGAAACTGAGTAAAATTAATCTGTCCATATTGCAGGTATTTCATGTCTCCATCTCTATCTTGTCTTTGTTATAAATGACCACCCAGAATGACCAAGTCACTCAGCAAAAAGGGTAGTTTTTTAATTGTATAGGTAATGAAAATCACAGAGTAAAACAGCGCTGGGTGTAACCGCAGAGTTCCCGCTCTGTCAGTAACACAACCTTAGAGCTCGCAGGCTCTGCTTATATTCAGTCAAAACATATATATTCTTTATTTCTTGTTAAATGATTTATTTTTAAAATCTTCCCATCTGATTCTGTCAGGAAGGACTGCGATATTCTTAGCTTAAATTTTTATTTGAGAAGTTCAGCTGCTCAGGTTTTATCTCTCTGTCTTGGGGTACTCCCTCCTTGTCTTAATTCCCCCTGTCTCCTATTGTGTTGAGGTACCCGGCTTAATCTTTGTTTACATTGTTTCTATCTTGTATCAAAAGGCTGCTTTAGTCATTAACTTTGGCTTTCTTCTTTTACTCCCTTTTTGTATGTTAAACTAAGTTGATGTCTGGCTTATAGTTGTTCTGTTGCTAAATCTTTACAGCATATTCCGCAAGTCCCAGATTCAGTGCTTTCAGAATCCCATTGAATGATTTTGGCAAGCCATACAGTATACTCTGTTATATTTTTGACACGAATTAGACCTACATTTCTCACAGTCTTTATGTAGAGTACTTCGTCTAGACCACTGCTTTAAAATCTCGTAGCAGAGAGAAAACCTTAGTGTTTGTTTTTAGCTGTCTCATCAAAACAGCCTTCACAGCTCCATAACTTCAACACCACTGGAAGATGTCATTGACGATATCATTGCAGTTTTAAGGTGATTTGTCTGAAAGGTACCAGAAGAAACATCCATAAAAACAAGCTGTGTGACTTTCCAAGGTACAGTTGCTACTACATCTCAGAAGCCTGGTCTCCACCAGGCTATAAATGTGTGTCTTGGTTTGAGCTGGCAAAATGCCAACCCTCCAAGTACAGGGTCAGAGCCTCCCTCTCAACACCGAGGAAAGGGAGGAAAAGAGAGGGGAAAGAAAAAAACTTCAACCCACATTTATGATAAAACCACATATATTTTACAGAAAGAAAGAGAACATTAAAAGAAAGTACAAATACACACTCACACAAGTTGGAAAC
>JAWWLZ010000004.1:24748051-24760724 GCA_035041345.1 Poliocrania exsul | reverse complement strand
CCACCCCCTCTCTGGGCAGCCCATTCCAATGCCTGAGCACTCTCTCTGCAAAGAAGTTTTTTCTGATCTCCAACTGTAATTTCCCCTGGCAGAGCTTGAGCCCATCGTGCCCCCTTGTCCTATTGTTGAGTGTCTGGGAGAAGAGACCAACCCCCACCTGGCCACAACTTCCCTTCAGGGAGTTATAGACGGTGATGAGGTCACCTCTGCTTGGAGCAGCCTGGGCTGGTGGAAGGTGTCCCTGCCCATGGCATGAGGGGCAACTGGATGCTCTTTATGGTCCCTTCCAACCCAAACCATTCCTAGATTCCATGTTTTTCCCCTGCATAAAACATTCTTTTTCAAAATATTCCTCTTCTAATGCACAGTGGCACAGGAGGTAAGGAGTGAGAAGGGTGTAGGACCTGCTTCTCATCACCTGGATGTTGGAACAAGTGCAAACAACCCCGACCTCCAATAAATGACAGACCAGTCAAGAATGTTGATTAGAAACTCATCTTCTGGTACCAGTGACCAGCCCCAGATGTTCACTGTACCTTGGAATCCAAAGTTTGGAATCAAGAATCAAATCCTGTCAAGGCCTATCCCAGCTGGAAGAGTTTTTGATGGAAGGTTCTCCAGTACAAGCAGTTTCTGTGAGTGTTGTGCAGAATGACCAAACAGTAGAACAGCCAAGACCTCCCTCAGGCCCATGATAAGCCAAAGTGGGTGGGTGCTGCATGGTGTGGGTCACAAGACAAAAGTGGGGTGACCAAGGGACCCCAGCAATGTCTTAAAGGCTTCTTCTACATGAGCCTTCAAATGTGCAAAAATTCATTCTTGGTATTACTGAAAATGTCACTAAAAAGTGAAAAAGTCAAACAGTTACCTAAAATTCCAACACAAGAAGAGAAGAGATGACACAGACATAAAAATGTAACCTGACCTGAGAAGGACCTTGTTTGGTTTGCAGAAAGCCAAGTATTTTCTGCAAAATGTCGCAATGAATCTGTAGTGGGAAGTTATACAGGGTGTTTCAAACTCAAAATAAGAATTGAGAAATTTTCTTTGAAGAATTCATCTTCATAGTGCAGAGCTAACATAGAACAAAGGAAAAAGAATCCTACATTAAAAGTAATTATTAAGGAAGGTTTTTTTCTTGATGAAAGAGCATGAGAAGGGAAGGAAAACTCAAGGCTAAGGCAGTTGCTTCTTATACCAACTCCTAGAAAAGGGATATTGATGCTGGATTACACCAACAACCAGCAGGGAAGCTCCCCATGAGTTGTCAGCCTCAGATGGGATGAATTTGGCCCACAAATAATGACATTTCTGGTGCAATGAACATCATATCTGGTGAGTTTTTCATGTTCCATGAAGGAACACCGACAATGAAGAGCTTCATCTCCATCCTCAGCGTTTGGTTGCCCTTAGCTCAGGCTCAGGGGAAAGACTGAGCAAACCTGGTGACAAAGTGACAATGACACTACTAAGTTTGCCTGATCTATATTAGTTTTTGAAAACCAAACCCCCCCACCCTGTTAGGACTTTTGATAGAAGGGGAAGAAGTCACTGCCGACTGCAATAAGGCAATTACAGGATAACTCACCTTCAGGGAAGGTGTTTTTGTAACTCCTAATTGGAGATTTAGTTAAGATCTGAATCAGGAGGGTTTCTATTCCTCCTGTATATCCTATTTTAATTGCTTTTTACAGGTTGGCTGAAAGTGCCACAAGGTATAGAGTTATAATTTGGAGATATTAGAGATTTTCCTTTGGGAAGTGGAAAAAGGCAGCAGCAGAGGGGAGCAGGGCGAAGGCAGAGCTCTAGAGGAGCTGCCTCCATCCAGGCAGATGCCCCTGGGATTAAGGCCGTTGCTTCCTTTGCCAATTTTCGACTCATTCCTCTGATAAATGAGTTGAAGGTGCATTTTCCCTTCTCTCTTGTTCTTTTCTCTCATTTATGTTTTACGTGATCAGCTGAGAAAGAGCCTTAAGAACTGTTAAGGGCACAAATGTTCCTTGGGCTTCATGCAAATGAGAGCTGGGCTCTGCATTTTAATGACTGGTGCCTGTAAACTTTCTCCTTGCTCATTAGCTGGGAGATGTGTCAGGTTGGACAAGAGGAATGGAATCTGACACTAACTGAGTTTCAGGGGACTTGGGGCTGCATCTCTTTATTTCCTGATGGTTTAGTTACCCTTTGCAGCCTCTGATATGACACAGCAGTGATGAGACCAGCTGGGTTTTGCAGGAATTACTGTAAAGGCTGTAACATTTTATAGGGAATCACAAGTTCTTCCCAGAGCTAGTAAGGATGCCCTTAGTGCTTCTACAGCCTGCCATAAAAGAACCATCCCTCCCCGAGTTGTTCTCTATTAAATCCTTCACCAATTTTTATTAAAGCAGTCTGAAAGCTTCCTGGAAACATTAAAATAAAACACTGAGATTACTTTTAATGCTGGCCTGTCTCTTTGGAAGGTCACAGTTTGGGAGGATAACCCGTTTTGCAAGCAGGTGCATTGCTGAGAGGGGGAGCTCGTGGTGGTGTTTGGTAGGAGCTCAGCAAAAACCCCTTCCAGAAGAATTCAATCAGTTTTCAGGAGAACTTTCCCATGTGAAAAAATAATTGAGTGCTTGACATCGAGCTTCATAGGTCAGACGCTGAAAAGGCAATATCTGGGCAAGAAATTGGGATGAAATTGCTGAATTTGAGGCGGGAGGGAAGTTTGAGACTGTGTGGAACAGATGGTTAGGCTGATGTGGCTTTCACACAGTGCTTTCCAGCAGCACAACAGCAAACCAAAAGCAATGTGTTTGGGGGTGGTTTTCCAGCTTGATGGATTTTAAATTAACCCTTTCGTACCAAGAAGCTTCCTGACCCAGAGCTAGAGCTCAGCTTAACAAAGGACAGAGCTGGGTTGGTTCACAGCTTTGGGGGCTTTTCTGTGGGGAGAAGGAGTGGTTCTAATAAGAGATATTGTTCCTTCTCACAGTGTGGACTGTTGTATACTCATAACTGATATGGCTACAGAATCACAGAGTCATCAAGGCTGGAAAAGAGCTCCAAGATCATCAAGTCCAGCCTTCACCCAAATGGTCCCATGCCCCCTAAACCATTTCACGAAGTGCCACATCTGCTAATCCTTTGAACACTTCCAGGGATGGGCACTCCACCACTGCCCTGGGAAGACTTAACCACTCTTTCAGTGAAGGAAGTTTTCTTAATATCCAACCTTGGCACAACTTGAGCCCATTTCCTCTCGTCCTATGGCTCATTACCTGGGAGAAGAGCCCACCCTACCTGGCCACAGCCTCCTGTCAGGGAGATGTAAAAGCACATGCAAGAATTTCATTGCAGGTATTGTCTACCTTCTAATTTTGATGACAGCTTGATGGATGAGTTGGCAAAAAAAGTCTCAGTGTCCAGGTAGTTTACAGGTTACTCCAGTTGACTTTTAAGCAGGTTCTGCTCCAGTGGTATCACAGACCTTCCACACAATGTTTGGCATCTTCCTTGGATAGGTTTTCAAAACTGATTTGACTTTGTTCCTTCTTAGGAAAGGGGACAAATTCAAGTTTTAGTACATTTGATTTGCAAACTTCAGTGGGATTTCTACCTATCTATTTACAAACCTGGCGGAAACCAACCTCCTCCAGTCTCTGCCCAGTGTCCTGTTAGCACACCTTTATATTAGTACAGTATCACATCCCTCCTGCTCATAGGTAGTTCCAATCCTGTTCTGCACAAGTCCAGAAGGGTGAAGAGAACATCTGTATCTGCCTCCTGCTATAAGAGATACTCAGATGTTTCTGTTACTGCTACTACTAAGCCAAAAAAGCAGTAGCAGGTGGTTATTTGCACTTTTCTGGATTCAAAACCCCTAAAAGTGAGAAATAAAGGAGGTTTCCTTTGGACACTGAGTTTTACATGGGCATATTGGGATAGGGCAAGAGGGAATGGTTTTAAACTGAGAGAGGAGAGATTTAGATTGGATAGTGGGAAGGAATCCTTCCCTGTGAAGGTGGGCAGGCCCTGGCACAGGGTGCCCAGAGAAGCTGTGGCTGCACTATGAAAGACTGCCATCCAACAGATCAGGAAAACATCCTTAGAAGTCCCACTAGGATATGAAGAATCTTTAATCTATTCAAAATATTTCACAGGTCCAGAAAGATGAACTTGTGCTTTTAGAAGAAAATGTGGTTATAACTCTTTTTCTGTTTTCTTTGGAACCTCAGGATGTTTGACATAAGAGCTTTGAACAATTGCTATTCCAAGTTTGCAGCTTTGGTTTTCTAGTAAATGTGAGATTATCATTTCAAGGTTGGTTGTTTTCTCTATTATTTCTTTCACTGAGTTTAATTATCATTAATCCTTACACCAGTTCAAATGTGAATTTTCCCTAGAAAGCTGCCATAATACCATGTATGGTTTGTTTGATTGTTGTTTTTATTTTTTTTTTATTCCAGTACTTAAAGCAAATCCATTGCCTTTTCTGGAAAAGAGCATACATTTAATTTTCTCCACCTTAACCAGAAGAGGCTGTTTCTCCATCTTTGAGATCAGACTAAAATTCAGGGTTGCCACATCTGACTTTTGTCTTGCAACTCCCACTGAGAAAACAACCATGGAAAACAATGTGCTTTTTTTTTCCCCAAGAACCCTCGATTATTTTCCATGACATTTTCAAGAATCCTGTTATATACCTTTCAAAGCTGGTTGTAGAAGACAAACCCAGAATGTCTCAGTGCAAATAGTAGATCTAATTTTCCCATCACGTTCACCTCAGTGAAGGAAATCAATCCCTCATAAAGGGGAAGAGTTGAAAATAGACGGCAGTGGTAAGCCAATAAAAAATATAAATAAACAAGGGGGAAAACCCCTGTATCAAGTGCAGATTTTCAGGTTTACTAAATATATATAAACAGACCTGTATTATGATTTGGATGGCACTGTGTTTTATCACACCTTCAGGGGTTTGACAGCATATAAACAAGCACAACTGGGAAGAGAAAAAGAAAAATAAAAAAATGAAAAACTTACCAAAAGTTGTTGAAAGGACTGGTAATAATAACAATCACTGCCTTGTTATCAGGTTGATAAGATTTAGAAAACTAATTCATAATAAAATAGAATGATAACATAATTTGTCCCAAAGGCTTTGGGGACAGCAGAATTCCTGGCTCTTCCTTAGTTTGCCTGCTTTTTGTTCAAGAATTCCACAGTATCCAGAAAGCTCCTCCAAGGATTCCATAGTGAACACAGTTTCTGCTGCAAGTCCTTTCAGCAATGGTTGACATCTTTTAAATTTGTCTGGCTAGAATTTATTAACATTTCTAGCCAGAGCTCCATCCTCTATTGCAAGGCAATCCAGCACAGGGGCCCTGGCAGATTAAAACAAGCTGCACCATAAATTGTGCCCCCTGAGCCCTCTTACATGGCTCAGCCTAATCATAGCTCTGCCATTTGCTTCTCGTGACAGGATAAAAATAAAAGTGCCATAAAACTAAAATAAAATAGACAGCCTGCCATTCTGCCCTTAGAAAACGTTTGACAGAATCCCTTCAAAAATAATTGGGAGGAAAATGTGCTGAATTCTACCATCTATTGAGTCGTTTTTAAAGCTCATCCAGGCATGTTAGAAGGCTGCATTCTTTGTATCAGGGAGCTTGGGAGAGGATGTATTTTACATTGTCAAAAACCTTTCAGACTTTGCTTTTTTTCCACCCTTAAGAATAAGTTTCCCCTGACTTTAAACTTAAATATTTATCCAGTGAGTAAGAAACACTGAAACATTTAGGTTCACTTACTGTGCCAGCCTTCAGTGATCTAAACCCTGCTCTTCCACATACCTTTTTTTTCCCCTATAGACTCACAATTTACATTTTTTCCCCCTTTCTGCAGTGTCTGCATTTGAGCTGTTGCTGCTAATGAAAGCAGTGTGGAAACCTTCTTTTGCTATGG
The DNA here is from genome assembly GCA_035041345.1 of Poliocrania exsul. Classification (NCBI taxonomy): domain Eukaryota; kingdom Metazoa; phylum Chordata; class Aves; order Passeriformes; family Thamnophilidae; genus Poliocrania; species Poliocrania exsul. The sequence goes on along the minus strand of JAWWLZ010000004.1, from coordinate 24,754,781 downwards.
ATGTATAAACAGCTTTTTTCACATTCTTCAGCCCTTTTCAAAGGCAACTATGAATCAAACCTGAACTCTCCTGGTGCTGCAGACTCAGGTTGGCACCTTCAGCAAGGGCAGTTGTTTCTCCTCTTGGCAAGGAAATGGCTGCTCTGGGAATGATGAATTCTGAAAACTCCACCTGTAGTCACAGAGATGGACATTTGGGAGGGGTTGTGACATTCCAGGAACACAGGGAGACAGAAATATTTAAGGTAAGGATCATTTCCAAGAGATGGGATGGTAAAAAAACAGGTCAGCACCAAAAGTGCCTGTTTGCTGCACCAGTGGAGAACGTGCAATGTTGTCCCTCAGCTCTGACCACACAACGAGGAGGAAGGTGGGCTGACCCCTCTGACCCCAGGGCTGTGCAGCAAGGCCAGGGAATGGGGACAGAACAAATCCCTGTTTGCATTTCTCCATCCTAGCGTGAGATAAAGGGTCTTGGCAAGGCACAGAAAGCACAAGGTGTGAGCTACTGCCCCTGGGAAGGACAGGGGTGACATCTGCTTTGTGACACATTAGGAAGGAATTGCTCCCTGGGAGGGTGAGCAGGCCCTGGCACAGGTGCCCAGAGAAGCTGTGGCTGCTCCATCCCTGGGAGCATCCAAGTCCAGGTTGGATGGGGCTTGGGGCAACCTGGGCTGGTGGGAGATGTCCCTGCCCATGGCAGGGGGTGGCAATGGATGGGCTTTCATTTCCCTCCCAACCCAAATAATTCTATGCCTCTATGGTATCTCCAAAGTAACAGTTACTCTGGTTTCATGCAGAAGGCACCGAATTAAACAGCTTTGTTTTGCACACACAGGCACTTTTCAACAGCCAAGAGCACTCAGCACTCAGAGTTCATGGTCAGTGCCCTTAGTCAGGATTGCAGGTTGCATCCATGTAATGTCTTTTCTGAAAGACTGATTTTACCACAAAACCATAATGTTTGTAAGAGCCCTTCAAGCTCACCCAGTCCCACTGTCACTCCAGCACTACCCTGACCATCCCTAAACTGTGTCCCCAGGTGCCACATCCAGACACCTCTTGAAGACTTCCAGAGTCAGTGACTCCATCAACACCCTGGGCAAGTTACTCCAATGCCTGAGTGCTCTTTCCATGAAATATTTCTTCCAAGATCTAACCTGAACCTCCTCTGGAGAACAAGCTCCCCTTTAAAAGAAACTTTGCAAGCTTTTGTAATCCTAAAGGTGCATCTTAGTTAGCTACATGGAATTTATTTAAAATAACAATTTTAAACTTTCAGCCATGTTAATGGCACTTCCCTGGCTTCTTTTTCCTACCCTTGTATCCAAGTGTCTCCACAGGCAACATTCCTTACATAACTTCCACCTTCCAGAGAAACCCAGCAGAACTGTTGGTGCCCATCAGGGCCCAGTGCAGCTGGAACTCTGCAATTACACCAAATCAGCAAAATAATTGAAGCAGGGAGTAATAAACCCAGCCTTAATAGTGCTTGGCTTCACTACAATTTGTCATAGCTAATTGGATGAATGTCTCAGTCAATAGCTGCAGGCAAGGCAGGTACTTTCAAATGCACAGCAGTTGGGAGACTGGGAAGGACTCTGTTCCTCAGGAGCACAAAATATGCTGACACGTGGCAGACTCAGGTTAGAAATAGCAGAGCTGCTGCTGGCCATTGGGCATGGGGCATTTTGGCCAAGCTGGGATATACACAGGCAGGAGGGGTTGGGGATGGGAAGTGCCCAGCACCTGTCTCAGGTCAGGAGGAATTGAGGATTTTATCTGGTCTTTTTTTAACACCCTTGAGCACACAGAGCCTTTCAGCCCACACCATTCCCCCTTTTTGTGACTTGGGAAGGAGTTACCCCTCCCCTCACCCCAAAAGCTGTTTTGCCACTCCATGTGCCCCTCTGGCTGCCCAGCAGCTGCTCCCAGTTGAGGGAGCCCAGCCAGCCATGCCCAGCTGGCGTTTGAATTCCCAGTTCTGGGAGGGAACATTCTCCTGAGGCTGGGAACACACACAGAGCATCTGTTTTCCTATTTCAAACCATCCCAGCCAGTGTTCAGATGGATCACAGGGGTTTACCCTTAAGGAATAAGTGTTGCAAAACACTTGTGCTCTCAGCTTGTTGGCTCTTGGGCAGCAAGAACTGGATTTGCAGATGGATTTTGGTGCTGCAGCACACCTTGAGGCACCTGCCCCAGTGAGTGCAACCCAGTCTGGTGGCAGGAAAATCCTTGTGCCCCTCAGATTGCTACAGAACAGGCTGGGAGGTGCCCCTGCTCACCAGGAGCTCTGGCAGGCGTAGTTGGCATAGGAACACTCCTCGTTTCAGCTCTTATCTCTGCAGCTCTCTAGGAGGAAAGCTGAGCACAGAAAGAAGATGCATCACTGCAGGCTGAATTATATTTATAAAGAATTGCAAACTAGAAATCATTGTTGAAATTATTCTCCCCCACCAGAAAAAATCAAGGAGCTTAACTGTGATAATTGCAATATAATCATGGGTGTTCTTAAATCATAGGGTTGTTACCACAAGTTGGGGGGGAAGGTTTCCATCCTCTTCCTGTCCTTGTTCCCTTTGCCTGAGGATCTGGTTTCCAGCAGAGCAGCATCACCCAGTTCTGAAAGAAAACATTTCCACAGAGCTTAGAGGAAAGAAAGGAATGAGGACATGGCAGGGGAACCAAATAGGTTTGGGATACAGATCAGCAAAAGAAAATTGCATTGCAGGTTAGAAGTTAATAGGGATGTCAAGAAGCCCATCTGTTGGTCATGGATCATAATTCCACTGGGAGGACAGACCCAGGCATATCTGGGAAAATATTAAAAGCCTTCCAAGGAACGACAGACCTCAGGATTTGGGAACAATATATAAAGAGGAGGCAAGTGATAAAGAGGAAGAGGTGAGAATAAGGTGTTACAAAGGAGGTAACTGGAGAGAGAGAAAAAACCCAGTCCTGTGTTGTTTGGACACTCAAACCAACAGAAAACAAACAGTTCTTTTGTCCCTCTGAGCTTTAAAAACTCAACCAGAGGTGCTGCTGCTCCTTTTCCTCCTGTCAGATACCATTTCTCAGGACATATTCCCAAGGCAGTTTGGCTTTCTTCCAAACCATCTTCCTCCATGAGGATTCAGCCACAGATACTCCACTCCAGCCTTTGACTGAGTCCACCTCCAGTTGGAATTTAATATCACTTGTCCAGTCAGGAGTTTAATTCATCCTGCCTTGCTTAGGAATGAGCTCAGAATAAAATATTGATTATTCTGTAAACTTTATCCCATCATCTTCCTTAGGGTTTGGAAGTTTCCATAGAGATGACATTTTGTGCTATGACTTGTACCATTCTCCAGTTCCAGCTGGGTTGCAGAGCAGTAAAAGCAGCATCAGAAAGAAAAAACCTTCTTCAAACTCCTGGGAAAAAAAATAAGGTTTCATTTCTTTAAGATATGATTAGGTGACAACTCATCCCCAAATGCCTTCATGATCACAGAACTCCATCTGGATATCTGGATGCATCAGATAAATAAATAAAATATGATTAAGGATCTTTTCCCACAGCTGTTGGGAAAGAGAGAATCCAAATGTAAAGACCTTTTCCTGAGCCAGGGAAGGCAGAGGGGCCTCATTCCCAGTTGTACACACACTCCCTGCAGAATTCCCTCATAAAACAGGGATAGCTGAGCCAATAAAAATGAAGAGGATCTTACACATTTAACAGGAACAACACTCAGTTAAGTATAAAAGACTATGAATTCTGGGCTAATTCAGAAAGATCTTTCATCCTTCCTCCAAATTTAAGATTTCCATGATTTCTCCCTTATAATGCAGAGTAAAACACAGGAGAACTTGCACTGTTCGTGAGACAAAGGGAAAAGTCTAGACATGACTATTGGAATAGAGTTTTCAAAATGCCTAAAATGTCCACATAGGTCCAACTTAAATTGGGAAGTTACAAGCAGAAATAATGGTGAATACTTTGTTGGAGTAGATGGGTTTAGATGGGATATTGGGAAGGAATTGTTGGCTGGAAGGGTGGGCAGGCCCTGGCACAGAGAAGCTGTGGCTGCCCCATCCCTGGAAGTGCCCAAGGCCAGGTTGGACAGGGCTTGGAGCACCCTGGGCCAGTGGGAGGTGTCCCTGCCCATGGCATTTGTGGCACTGGATGGGCTTTAAGGTCCTTCCAACCCAAACCATTCTGTGATACTGTGATTCTACAAACTCCTGTCAATCATTCAACATCAGCCTGGAGAAGCCAAGTCCATCCTGGTCAAAGTTCAAAGGATGACATTCAGTGTGTATTTGTACACTTTGTCATGGCCAAAGAAGAGCAGGAGATCTTCTAAAATGAAATATTGAGATCTTATAATCTTTAAAATGAAGATTTAATGTGTGGCATCTACAAATGATCAATATGAATTAGGCTGGATGTCTCACTGTACAGGAGGGATTAATTTAACAGAAGATATTCAAATGATAGTGAATTTTCTTCCCAATCTGTGACACTTTAATTTCTTGAAAGTCACAATGAGAAACACTAAGTCAGATTTAACTAAAACACAACTTATTTTATAATTTTCAAATTGTAAACACAGAGAAACAGGAGAACTCATTGAAGCAAATTAGGAAGAACATGACAATATCACCTTAAATTAAACATCAAGCAAAGGGGCATTGGAGCTCTTTGATATTTCCCTCAGCGAGTCAGAGAGATCAGCTGCACATAATGTTTTTAATGCATCAGGCACAGTGTGCTAAATGTTAATGATTACATTTGAGGGGTTTAATGGCTTCCTATATTTTTAATGTAAGAAATAGCCATTCTAATGGGAATGTACATACCCTTTAGTAGGCAGCCAGTTCCCCAGTTCCAGTTATAAAAAAAGATTCAGCGTTCCTTGGGGAGAACCACAGGGTTGTAAAGGTATCAGGGTTAATTGTCTGAATTATTGGGACACTTTTTCATGAGCTTAAGTTATTAAAATGGGCTGCTTTGTGCTGTGAGCAACCTTGGGCTAAAAATACAAGATGATCTTAGGCTAAAAATAATTAATTTTTAAGGTGTGTCTGATCACAGAGTTTTATAAGAGAAAAAGTATGAAAGATTAAATTTGGGATTCTTGAATTCAAACCTTCTAGCAGGGAAAAATCCTCTTAGTGGCAGGTCTGGGATTTTCCAATTCTTGATTATTTTTCTTCGGTACTCTCGATATATTTGGGAGGAACCAAGGGAGTCAGAGAGAAAGAAAAGGAGAGGGAAAAGGAGACAGGGGAAAAAAATAATAATCACAATACAAACATTTGAGGATTATCTTCTCCACCCCATATCCAAAATGATTCCAAAGGAACACAAAGTTCCAGTTTTGATTTTTTGGACTTGGCACACAAGATTATGGAATTCCAGAGTTATTGCTGAAGTTCCATGAGGCAATGTACGTGTGTGTGAATGTTTGAGATGCCTTTAGCGTAAAAGGAAAGAACTGAACTGAAAAGGGATTTCTCTTCCTCTCTTCCTGGAGGATCTGGGGAAAAGAGCTCTCCTCACAGGCAAGCAGGCTAGAACTGAAGTTTACTTTTAATTATGCCAAAAGAAAACAGGGAAGAGCACAGCTGAATTCCTAAAGGAACCATGGGAGAAAGCACTGCCTGGAAGACCAAAAATACTTCCCTGAAAACAAACTCCAGCTTCTCCAGAGAATACTTGTGGTGTCTTGCACAGCTGTAGAGAGTTTTCATCTGTTGGCTTGAAAGAGATCTCTGTTTCTTGCACAAAATCAGGTTTGGGGTTTATTGTTTAGTCAGCTGATGCATTTAGTGACTTTTGTTCTTGGCTTCTCACTTTTTCCAGGCCTTTCCAAAGGATGAGGAAACACAACCCTGCTCTGAGGAACAATTAGGAGACTTTCAAGGAGCAAAAAAATGGTGGTAACAAGCAGAAGGAATACAGTCCCCATTAGTCACTCAGGCACCGCCACTAAAAGGACATTACAGCTGGGAAGCCAAGCTCCTTCCTGGCAGGAGAGGCTCCAGCTCAGGTTGGCTCAAGTTCCTTCCTGGTGGGAGAGGCTCCAGCTCAGGTTGGGTCAAGCTCCTTCATGGCAGGAGAGGCTCCAGCTCAGGTTGGCTCAGAATCAAGCAAGGGAGGGGAAATTCAGCTCAGGTGTGACCACACCTCCTGCTTCTCCACTACACAAACTCTCTATGCTGGAGCTGTCCTCAGTCACAAACCCCACCTATTTTGACTGTTTTTTGCCCATTCTCAGTCCCATTTGTTGCTTTTCAGGATTTTCAGCACAGCCCAAAGCCAAGCACTCACACCACTTCTCACAGCTGCTCTTATTGGTGCTCTCTTCCTTCACCCTCAGGCTTAGCCCCTCGACAAGGCTCTCCAAAAACGAGGTAGGAACAATTCTGCTTCTTCCCAAGGCAAAAACCTGGCACTGAGCAAAGGACACTTGTACTTCTCATCTACCTGAGCATGGCAGATGAAGGTTGAGAACCTTAACCAGGGCAGGTGAACCCAGATGCCCAAGAGGGTGTCCCAAGCCATGTAACATCATGCTCAGCAATAAAATCTTGGAGCAAAGAAGTTTAAAGGAGGATGGTCATGGTTTTTTGCCTTCCCAAAAAATCACTCCAAGTGTTGAGGCTCTGCTGTTCAGGAACAGCCTGGATGTTTGCTGCTGATGGGAAGGAGTGAATGAATTCCTCTTTTTGCTTTATTTGG
>JAWWLZ010000004.1:24732668-24743317 GCA_035041345.1 Poliocrania exsul | reverse complement strand
GGAGCCAGGAGGGACATCCCTGTCCTGGGGGCATCAGGCCCAGCATGGCCAAGGGAGGGGATTGTCCTGCTCTGCTCAGCACTGGGGCAGCCTCACCTGCAATGGGGGGGCAGTTTGGGGGCACACAATGGAAAGGAGAGACTGAGCCATTGGAGTGTCCAAAGGAGGGACACAGAGATGGGGAAGGGCCTGGAGGGCAAGGGTGTGAGGGCACTGAGGGCACTTGGTGTGTTCAGCTGCAGAAGAGGAGACAGAGGGGAGACCTCAGTGCAGATACAACTTCTTTGGGAGGGGCAGAGGAGGAGCAGGCACCGATCTCTGCTCTGTGGGGACTAGGGACAGGACCCAGGGAATGGCTGAAGCTGTGTCAGGGCAGGGACAGTACCCAGGGAATGGCTGGAGCTGTGCCAGGGCAGGGTTAGGTTGGATCTCAGGACAAGGCTCTGCCCCAGAGGGTGGTGGGCACTGACGAGGCTCCCCAGGGCAGTGGGCACAGCCCCAAACCTGACAGAGCTCCAGGGGTGTTTGGTTGATCCTCTGGGGCACAGAGTGTGACACTTAGGGCTGGTTCCCTGCAGGGCCAGGGGTTGGGCTGGATGGTCCTTGGGAGTCCCTTCCAGCTCAGGATACTCTGTGGTTCTATGATTCTTCAGTGCTAAAGAGCTAGAAAATAAAGTGTCCCAAATATCTTCCACTCACACTCTCAGGTTTCATCGAGTCCAAAGTTTTTCTTTCTTTTTTTTTTCTTTTTTCTTTTTTTTTTTTTTTTTTGAGTTATTTTAAGACTCCATGCACAGTAAATGTTGACTCCCACCAAGTGTAAAGTCCAGACAAAGTCTGGCAATTGTCAGATATAATAATCCAAGAAGAAAGGAGGCAGGCTTACTCCTTCAGAATCTTTGCAGTTTTACTCCCAAGTGGCCTTGAGTTGTTGAAGCTGTTCTTTGCAAGGCAGGTGTTAATGTTTCACATGGACTTGGGTGGGTACTGAGGTGAGTTTTATGTGTGATGCTGAGAAGAGAACATTACATTCTCAACCAATTCACATCACCACTCCTCGAAATTCCTGAGAGACACTGGCAGGGTGAGGATCCACAACAGCATCCCCTGGGATGGGAAAGCTGCACTTCAATGTCTACAGCTGTTAAAATGTCCCCATCCAGCTGGGGCTGCAGAGGTGACACTGGCACTCACCAAGCCCCTACAAGCCTGCAACAAACCCCCAGAGAGCCTTATTTCCTGCAGTATCTTCCTTCCCAGGGCCCAGATAATTGGAGCAATCCTGTTTATGGGCTGTCTGACAGCACTCAGGCATGTCAGGGTGTTACAGAGGACCTTTGGAGTGACCTACCAGTAAACTGTTTGTATCTGAGGAAAGGTTAAAGCAAAGCCCAACCTACATCCTCCTCCCCAGAGAGTTTCATGCTGCTTTCCAAACCACAGACCTGGCCCATATTTCACCCTTGCTGCCAAAACCAGGCAATTTATTCACAGCACAGGCTGTTGAAATATTTCCTGCAGTTTTCCATTGGCAAAGCTGAGACACTGTGCTTGGGAACCACCAAAAAGTCACTTCAGTGACTGGGTTAGGAAGCCTTTCCTTGCTGATGTGTGTGCTGGGCACTGAGAGCAGCTGCAGTTTAATTTGTTCAGGGATATTGGGCAGGATGGGACCTCTGGAGAAAGTTTCTCAGGGAGATCCTCCTGTTGAGTCACAAGGTGCAGAAGGACCCTCTGGCTTTCCAATCTCCTCCCCAGAGAACAATCTGGGTACAGCTGGATCAAATCCCAGGCTTTCTCTGTGCTTTATGTTTAAAGGACTGTACAGGTGTCACTGAGCTTTTACAAAACCTTGTCCTATGGGATGATATATTTAACTATATTTAAATGAATAAAAGAAATGCTTTCTTTGAATTGATGGTGATTAGATTAAAAGATCTTAATCAGAATTATTTCCTACACAGTGCAGGTAGCTCTGACTGTAAGTGTAGTGCACTATTTATGGCAGTAATGATATTAAAGTCTGAAAAACAATTATTAAGTAGGGGTTGATGTCACTCACCCATCGGTATCATTGTGGACAAATCTCTTTCAGCCTTAAGGAGTGACCTTGAGGGGTGTCCCCACTCCAGGCAGGAATCTCCACACCCTCTCAAGAGGGGCTGACAGGAGATCTCCCTTTCAAAGGTGGGATTGGGCTTTTACAGCCCCCAGTGCCCCATGGCAGTGAGGTGTGCCCAGGCTGTGCCAGCCCAGCAGCTTCAGCTCAGGTTCCAGCACTGGCACCTGCTGGCTCCTTTGGCAGGAGCTTGGGAAAGGTTGGCCATGCCAGAGGGTTGAACTTTGGGCTGGGTGAGCCAGGCTGGGCTCAGCATCCTCAGCCCCAAAGGCAGCAGGACCCTGGGTTGATTTGTGCCTGAAAAGTCTTGGCAAAGAAGTCATTATGTCTGCTCCTACTGGGCCCAAACTTCACTGTGGCTCAGTTTTCTTCTTGTTTTCCATGTGGCAGTCATTCTACTCTACAGAATTACTTACATTAAATTAAAAAGCCTTTTCAAAGGGTGGACACTGAGAATTAGTCTTCAGTACTTCCCATAAATTCATTTGATGAACAAGTGCTTAATATTTGGAAATTCCAAGGCAACTATTCAATAACAGAAAGGCTGAGTCTGGATTTTCCTTTATTTTTTCCCAACAGCAAGACCAACAAAACCACCCCACGCTGACTAATATGTATTAAGCAGCTAAAAGCTACAAAACAGACATCTGAAGGAGCTTCTCTCTGTCTCAATAAAAAAATCTAACAAGTAATAATTTTCCCAACAGGGAGCAATGTAAAACAAGGTGGGGTGTTCTTCTGTCAGCTCTGTGTTCCTCAGAGAGTTCTTGCCATACTTCTCACAGACTTCTCACCCAAAAAGGAGGAGAAAGAAATCCAGTGAGGTTCTGGATTAGGTTAATTTTTTTGTAGAACCAGAAAATGATATGTCAGGTGTGAACATGCCTGAACAGATCGTCTTCCACTCCTTGACCACACTTTGGAAGATCATGTCTTTGAAGAGATCTTCAGCCAAGCTGAGCTGAAGAAATTTAACTCATTGCAGCTGCATCTTAGGAGAGAATCCCTCACTTTTCCTATCATTTCTATGTGTTTGGGTCCATCATTCCATAGAGATGTATTTAGGTAAAATTTATAGAGAATATGGAAAATTAGAATAGTTCAGCTGGAAGGGACCTGTAATAACAGTCTTGTCCAACTCTCTGACCAGTTCAGGGCTGATCAACTGGTGTGGGACCAGTAGAGAAAATTTTATGCCAAATGTGCAGCTGGCAATGTGTGAACTTCAGGATTTGTCTGTTCTGGGCCAGCTCTTCCTACACAAGTCACAGTAACTAACCAAGTTTTCTGATGTCTTATTTCACTTATTATGAGACCATAAAAGTAATTCTTTTTTCTTTCAGCATTTTTCTTTTTCTGTTTTCAGTCTAACCCAACAGTCAGTCATTTCCCTTCCACCTCCTCTTACTGTCACCTAAGACACAAGTTTGGTGTGAAGCATCACCCAGAAAGACATTAGAAATTTATTTTTATTACACAAAAGCCTCGAAGGCTCAGGAAATACAAAACTTGCTGTCTAAATGGTGTAGATTTTGACATTGTCACAGTCACTTGTCTCAGAACTTACCAACTCAACAGAATGAGAAGTGTAATGAAATATTTTAGACAACACCATGCCATTGAAACTGTGATTTTTATTTAAAAAATAGTACTGCAGGAAGCAGTTGATGTTAAAGCCAATCATACTATTCCAGTCAAATTGCTTGTTCTAGGAAATAGCAGTAATGAAAATGCTCTTTTTTATATTTTAATTTTTATACAAGTCAAATATTTATAGCAGAAATTTCCCACATGTAATAAAAAGGGGTAAAACCAGACAGGAACTTCAGAAAAAAAAATCAATTGTTGAGATGAATCTAATTCTTCTGTAGGTTCTTTGTTTGGTTCTTCTCTTTTCCCAACAATTGTCACTCCATTATTGCATGATTTTTCACTTTAGCCAATGAACCAGAACAGCCAATCAGCTTTACTGCCCTTGGAAAACCTTTGGAGCCCCAGAAAATTCCAGCCACAGATATTGAGCAACTTGCCCAAGGTCATAGAAGAAACTAAGAAATTATCTGAGTCACAGTCCAATGGCTTAGACCTCTTCCCTCAATAGACCTCATTAATAAAAACTGCCTGAATTATATTAATAGAAATTAATTTTGTCCAGGCTGGAGTTGAGCTTGATAGGAATAGGATGCAACTGGCTCTCTATGGCATTTCTAACCCTTAACCATGATACCTGTTTGGAAGGCTCTGACTCTGGGGCAGGGAAAGGACCCACATGGGCATTATGAGAAGGGAAAAATGAACTAAGTAGGTCAAGAGGCACCCAGAGACAAAGTTTTCCTGTGCATTTGGACCAAGCAGTGGAAGCTTTAGGATTGTTTTACTTGCTGTGCCAGGGCAGGGCATTTATACAGTAAATGTCATGCTATACAGCTCTCTCATGGCCAGTAACTAATGAGTTTATGACAACTTTAACAGCTGAAAATCACTCACAGAATCCCAGGATGGTCCAGCTTGGAAGGGACCCACAAAGATCTTGAGTCCAGCATCCTTTTACATAGTTTGAATTTCCTGTTTCAGTTTCTCTTCTCTTTTTTCTCTCAGCTTTTTCTGCTCACAAATATTCTCTGCCAATTAATAAGTCAATTAACACAGTGGTAAAAATTGCTCTGCTTTATTGTAGAGATTTCCCCTATGGATTTCCTCTATCTTCATGTCTTAGCTGATGACAACCCTTATCAGGTTTATTACCTTTGTCAATCAGTACATCATGAGGACTCATCTGAGACTACTTCCCTTAGTTACCTCCTAAGGCAAAGCTGAATTTGAATGTCAACAACCTGCTTCCTTTCCATGGACAGAGACTGGCTGGAAATAGCAATTTATGCACAGAACTGAGGCCTTTCTTCACCCCAAATGTTGTAATCCTCCCCATTTCTCATCCTTCTTCCCCGTGTTGTTGCAAAATCCCAGAACAGACAATGCCCTGGCCACAGATTTTGCCTCTCTGTGTGTGTGTAAATGTCACACACCAAATCTTGTTCCAAACTTCCTCCAAAGCCAAACTGGTTTGCTTAAAGATTTTAATAAAATCAGCACAAAACATCCCCAAATCTAAACCAGGCCAAAACAAAGGGTCAACTCCAGTAGTCAGCTGCACATGGCTGGTGTCACACTAGCAGTGTCCAAAATGCAGTAAAATCCCATTCCCCCCAAGATTACCCTTGTACAACCCTTAGAGGAAACCTTAAATTTCCTAAATTTCCTACTCTGCTGATCTCCAACACCACTCAAACAAAACAGGCAGACTACAGTTACCCACTGCTAATCCCAAAGTTAAGCATCCTAAACTTTCCAAAGGGACAGAAGGAAGTCTGTAAATCCATAATCACTGATGCCCTAAATAATTCCCAGACATTAAGCCTCTCCCACAGATGGCAATATATTATAAAGGATTTTTCCAGCTGATTTAACTCAAGATTTATTCCCCAAACAGTCAAGACTGTGAGGAAAAAAAATCTTCTTTGACCACACCTGTTTCCAAGAGCTGGAAATTTGGATCCCTCTGCTATCCATATCCATGAGCCCTCTCCTGTACACCAATGGAAAAACAGCACCAGAAACAAAACCTGCTCATGTTTTCTTTAAATGTCTTGCCCTGAAGCTCTTGCTGAGTTACAGAAACAAGAAAGTAATTGTTTTAAGTTTATACTCTCCCTAGCACTGATCCTGCCCCCCAGAACATGGTTTTCATGTCATTATTTCAGTCCTGACACAGCTCAGCTTGTACAGTTACTCCACAATTTCTCATTCCTGCCTCTGTAGGTGAGTTTGTTTCAGTGAACATGGAGATTTTGAGGCAGACCTGGTTGTCCTGGTGAGGGAAATTCCTGCCTGTGCTGTGGCTCAGGCATGGATTATTCAGATTTCTCCTCAAGGCAAGGCTTCAGCCCATTAGAATTAGCACTTTGTCTCTCCCACCTCAGCAGCAGGAGAACATCAAGCGAGGTGTGTTCGTGGTGACAATGCCTGATCCTGGATCACAGAATTATTAAGGCTGGAAAGGACCTCCAGCATCAGCAAGTCCATCCTTAGAAGTTTCCAGAAGATCTGCCTGGCTGCAGAAGGACTGTTCAGCCAGGAGAGCATGCAAGAATGTCTGGGGCTCAACATGGCTTTCAAAATTACTTCTTTTTTTAATGAAAAAAATGTTCCTCCAGAAGTTCTTCTAAAAGGAAGAACTTTTTTTCTTTTGCTCCAACTCTGCCTAAGAATTTATTTGCAACATTTATTTCATCAACAACATCCTGTTTGAAATTATTTTATTACTAAGAACAAGAAAAACTGGTGTCTCTGATTCCACATAAATTCATACAGGTAGCATAAAAAAACTTTCTTTATTGCCAAGTGAATTCCTTCTTCCCAAAATAATTCATTATTGAAGTCAGCACCTGAAAGACTTTGCCCTACATCAGAGCAGACCTTTGTTTCCTCTTGGAAACCACTGCTTTGGTTAAGACTTGTCCTTTTAAAACCTGCTAAATTGTGACAACACTCAGGTTGGTTTCCTTTCCACTGCAAGTGCCATACAGAAAACCATCAATCAAGGTGTATCTAATTAGGAAACTAAGTTAGGAGGTGTTTGAACAAGATGGCTCAGGTTCTCCAGGGACCCGAGAATTGAATTGGTACTCCAGACATATCAAATTACTTAATGATTTGGGGACCTTTATCCTGCAAGAGCATGTAAATTAAGAAAGAATAATGAAATTCATTAAAACTTGGTAATTCCACGCAGAAAGGAGGACATTTGGGCCTCTCTGCACGTGCTTTTTAAACTCTGCTTTCTCTTAGTGGACTGTCAAGCACTTGGTGAGGGTTTCAGAATCCACACTGTAGGGTATCACAGTTTGCCTTGTTCATCTCATGAGCAAACAGAACTCAGCCCCTGAACTGGTTGAAGCACTTCATGACTATTGCTTAGACTTTTGTGGGGGTGTTTCCCAGCCAGCAAACTTTATGGAGGAGCAAGAAACTGGAAGCTCCTCAGAGATGCTGTCAGGTGCCTGAGCACTGTTGGTACCTGCCCTTCCAGCAGCTGTAGGACACCACACCTGAGGAGAAGTTTATTTCAGCCAGATGGTTTCAAGCAGCGCTTGTGCTAATCTTGCATTCCTCACCTCTGTTTTACAAACTGAGCCTTCTCTGTGTGCTCATTTTCTGGCAGACAGTCCATCCTGAATCCATGTGTGGAAAGCAGTGCCATCCTTGGCATTGAGGAGCAAAGAGCTTGACCACAACGCCTTTGAAGGGCTTGAGACCTCTACAAATATTCAACTCCAAGTGACAGGCAGTTTGGTAGAACATTATAGTTCACACTGCACTGAGTCCAATTAAACATCAAAATATCTCCCAGTTTCTAATTAAGCTTCTATTTGGGAATCTCCCATGATTTAACTTGCTCAGAACCTCTTTTAGTAATAAGGAATCACAGAATGTTTGGGGTGGGAAGGACCTTAAAGCCCATCCAGTGCCACCCCTGCCATGGGCAGGGACACCTCCCACCAGCCCAGGTTGCTCCAAGCCCTGTCCAGCCTGGCCTTGAACACTCCCAGGGATGGGGCAGCCACAGCTTCTCTGGGCACCCTGTGCCAGGGCCTGCCCACCCTCGCAGCCAGGAATTCCTTCCCAATATCTCATCTAACCTTGGCCTCCCTCAATTTAAGGCCATTCCCTTTATCCTGTCACTCCATGCCCTTGTGATATTCCTGAATTGTAGTATTGTAAAAATAGAGAAGAGAAACAATATCCTATTACTTTTTCTTTCTAAGCAGCAAATACAGCACCCACATTTTAGTAGGAGCTCAGAAGATGTTTTTAGATGACACAAAGCAATCAGGTAAATCAACTCCTTGCACAGTCACAGCTGCTGTAAAATAGTTGTGCAGTGACACTTGATATTTTCCTCTGAGTCAAGCAGAGCAATTCCAAAATAGAAGAGTTTTAGAACTTCACCTAAAAACCAGGTGAAAATTTCAAGCTGTGCTTTTGCTTGTTTTCTGTCAGCAGAACCCTGACATGCTAAGAAGTGCCACGGATTTTTCAGCCTTGCAAAGCAAAATCAAGTTTAAAACAGGAACACCCATATTCATTTTCTAGGGGCCTTCAGAAGAGCTTTCATAACAATCAACTCATAAATAACAAATTTACAACCTACTGAGCTTAAGCTGAAGGTTCAGAAGGGTGTTGGGAAGGTCTTTTAGTTGTTCTGAAAAGACCAGACAAATTTGGCAGAACTGACACAGTTTAACTCAAATATCACTTTAATTTACAAACTTGTCCTCTTTTTATTCCCACTCACCCTGCTCATGACCTACAAGCTTTTGGGGATCATTCCCTTCAGATAGATTTGCAACACACAGTTAGTGAAAACATAAAAAGGTCTATTGCTAAATATTTTTAGTTTGGAAAACAAAAAGCAATGATTTAAGTGCCTGTTAGGAAGACATTTACCCAGATATTTAATGTACAGGGATTTAGAGTGTAAGCAAGAAACTGCTTTCACAAACAGTCCCTGCAAGGCTGCAGGAGAAATAATGATTAGAGAACCAGCAAAAAACAACCAGACTAATTGAATCCGCTAAAAAAAAACCCCAACAGAACACAAGAGGAAATCTGTGCAGCCAACAAAATTAACTTGCACTCGGGGTTTTTATGATTGATGAAGTATTTATTGAGAGTGGCTTGAATGGCTTTAGTCAATGCAAGGACTTTGGGGTTCAGTTTGAAACATCTGCTATTTGCTTAATTAAATATGTTGAAGGAAATTATTACAAAAGTCCATTTCTGGAAGCTTTGGAGCTCAGCCAGAAAGGGAGTGCTGAGTAAACACCCTGTTAATCTGTAATACCTGAAAAATGGGTTTCAGTCCCCAGGAATCTGCAATGCAACAACTCACCTTACCCAGAGCAACCCAAAGGGCTTGAAAATCCCCTTGCAAACCTCAAACCTGTGGCAAGAGGGGTGAAGATTAACCTTATATACATAAGATTTTTACCATAAAAATCAATTTTGTACTATGGATGACAATCAATAATGTTTATGATAAAGATCCCTTTTATGAAGGTATTCTAAAAGTTAGTGAATCATACTGTGATTTGGGTTAAAAGGACCTTAAATCTTATCTTACAACACCCTCCTGCCACAGGCAGGGACACCTTCCATTAGTCCAGGCTGCTCCCAGCCCCATCCAACCTGGCCTTGGATATTTAATAAATCGCCACAGGTACAACAAGCCTAATGATTTACTTGACACAAAAATAAATAGGAATTATTTGAGTCAAAGCAAGACATTCAATGCAGCATTATTGAAATATTTGATCAGATGGATTTTATGAAAACAAGAAATAAGATGATTTTTGTAGAAGGTTTTTTGTAGGATGAACCTGTGTAGAATGTGAGTTTCTAGTCATGTGCTTTGGGTTGGATGGGACCTTAAAGCTCATCTTACTCCAAGCCCCTGCAAAGGACAGGGACACCCTCAACTAGAACAGGTATCAAAGTTGTGGGTAAAAAGCACATATGTGATTTATAACTTATATCTTTTATTTCTGAAGCACCCAAGGCAGTAATTTAGAAAGCACAACCTCAGGATTTTTATTTAATTATTCTTTTTTTTTTTCAGACTTGCTGTTTTTGAAACAGTGAGAGCACAGATCTCGTTGCTGTGTTGGTTCTTTGTGAAAATACCTCATGAAGGTATTAGAGGTGACAAAGAATCTGGTTTTTGAGCTTAATAAAAAGACAGATTAGTTGATGAGCAGGCCCAAAATTGGCAGAGCCTCTGGAACAGCCTGACAAGGAAAATCCTTCCTCAGTCTGTTTTGTTTCGCTGCGAATCGGAAAGGGGCAGAATGAGATGGGAAACCGCAATGCCACAACAAGAAATCCATTTTCATATGCAAATATAAGGAATAAAAGATCACATTGTGCTTCACTGCCTTGGATACTCAGACGGTTTTTTCTTACTTCTTCCTCCTGCTTGAAAGCAGAAAGTTTTGTGCTGGGCCATCTGTCAGAGGTGAAGGATTTCGTGTGTCCTGGGCTGTTTATAAACATCATCGTATCAAAATGGGTTTTGCCAAGGGCAAACCTTTCCTCTGCAATGAGTTCGGCTTTCTTGAGGAGGAAAGCAGCATTTCAGGAGCTCTCTGCGCCATCTCCATTCTCCAGGGGTGCACTCTGAGGATCTCCAAGGTTACCTGCTCTCCCAGGCACGTTGCTGAGTGTGTGCAAGGTTTCCATTTTCCTGACAGGAGCAATTACAAATGCCATGCAAGAATAATTTCCTCCAAAGGACTGAGACAAGCCCCAGAAAAGCTCTGAGGCAGCACTTCCAAAGGCTTATGCTAATGCTGCCAAACACAACTAGGGACTGGCAAAGGAGTGGGTATGGATAGACATCTGTCCTAGTTTAGCAGGTGGGACCAGTTGGCACTGTGTGGGGGTGATCAAGGCTGTGTATTCTACCCCCTCT
>JAWWLZ010000004.1:24637792-24652114 GCA_035041345.1 Poliocrania exsul | reverse complement strand
CTGGTCCCAGTGGCCTCATCCCTGAGAGAAACCCAGTGCCTAATTCCTCTGCTTGGACACAGTCTGGGCTGCTGCACCCACGTGGCTCTTGCATCTGGAGCGCTCCTTCCCAGCCAGGATTAGCCCAAGGATTTTAAGCCTGTGTCAGTTTAGGTTAAGCTTAAAGGATAACAGAGGTGGCTGCAATTATTGATACAGCAGGGGCTGAGCCCCAGAGCGGCTGCCCTGTCTGTGTTTCCTGCACCTGGAAAAGAGCAACCCCCTGCACCAGCACAGGCTGGAAGGACCTGCTGGGAGAGCTCTGGGAGGTCCTGGGGGACAACCAGCTGTCCCTGCCCAGCCGTGTGTCCTGGGGCCAGGGTGGGCAATGGGATCCTGGGGGCATCAGGAAAAGCACTGGCAGCAGGGCAGGAGGGGATCCTGCCCCTGTGCCCAGCCCTGGCAGGCACATCTGCAGGGCTGTGCCAGCTCTGGCTCCTCACCCAACAGGACATGGAGCTCCTGCAGCAGGGCAAGCACAGGCTGTGCAGGTGCTGAAGGGCCTGGAGCAGCTCTGGGAGCAGCAAAGGTTGAGGGAGCTGGGGCTGGGCAGCCTCCAGAGCAGCCCCTGAGAGAGAGGGACCTCCCCATGGCTGGCAGTGCCTGCAGGGAGGGGGCACAGCAGAACCAGACTGCTTGGGGGACACAACAATGGCACCAGAGGAACGGGCAGGAACTGATGCCCAGCAAGTCCCACCTGGACATGGGGAAGAACTTCTTTGCTGGACAGCGACCCAGCACTGACCAGGCTGCCCAGAGAGGGAGTGGAGTCTTCTCCCTGGGGATATCCCAGACCCATGAGGGCACAATGTTGTGCCATGTGCTCTGGGATGGCCCTGCTGGAGCAGGAGGTGGGTCCAGATAAGCCATTGTGGTCCTTTCTAACCTGACTCATTCTGGGGTTCTGTAACCAGTGTTGCATCAGGTTTATTCTGTCAGGACTCAGAAGATGTAACTGTGTGGGATGGACAAAACACCCTTTTCTTCTTTTCTTAGTTTATCTTTAGAAAAGAATTTAATAATCTCCCAATGTTTGGCCTTGATATTCTACACAGGTCACACTGACATAAAGGTTTTGCAGACATTTTGTCCAGTGAAGAAGGTGCCACGCATATTTGAAGTGAATTTAGGTGACCCCTCAGGACAATGATGGGAAGTTCTTAGATCTCCTCTACAGAGTGTTCCTCCCAAGTCCACAGCTGAGTGGGGGAAGTGACAGAGAACATTTCAGACTTGGGGGGTTTATTGAGAACAAATAAATATTTGCTGAAGATACTGATTCCGTGAGTTGGTTTTAGGAACTTTGGAAAAGAAAGGAAACCAAATCAGAAGGAAAACAAGGAGTTAAACAAAACTCACCCCTGTGTGCTGCAGTCATGACAACCACATATACCACATGTATGTTGGTTCTGCCTGCCTATCAGCAGAAAGCAGAAAGCAGAAAAGCAGAAAAGACACAGCAGAGGTTTCTATAAAACAACTGTTAGAGCATTGAACTCATTTCTCCCCAGAGTGGATCCTAAAGAACCCCAAATTCAACCATGAACTGCTGCTTTGTCCACCTTTCCAAAACACATCCTCCTGCAACTCAAAAAAGGCCATAAAAACATCACTTCATCCTCCTGTCCTAAATATTAAGTCAAACCTTTGAATTAGCCCCTTGTCTGTAAGTCCTTTTCCTGCATTTTCATGAATAGGCGCAGGATGAAAATCAGCAAGAAAAATATCCCAAAAACACATTAAAAAGTCTTATTTATACCATTTATTAATGACCATGACATGACCCTCCCCTCGTACTGGAGTAAATTACTAACTAAGCAGGGAGGATTCTGCCTGCTGCAAAAATTACCCTGAGAACTTGCTTTATTAACTTCTGCAAAGCTTTCAGGGAATTACAAGGGAAAACAAATCCCCTTTTCGGGTCATTTAAGCCAGTTCATAATGGGCAAAATTCCATCAAGGCACCATAAACAGATTTGTACAGGTGTAAGTGAAGTAGAGCCTGAATTACTGTGACATTTTCAAATTCAATTAAATGACTGAAAAATGTCTTTAATATGAGCTCTGTGGCTGGGCCCATGATGTGTGGACCTTATTTGTTGCTGTTGGGAGAAGATTGCAGGGATACATAACCCGTAAGCAGTGATGGATTAGAGGCAGAACCTCTTTTTCCACAGGTCTGGTTTCATTACCTGGCATGGAATTACTGGTGTTTCTGCCACAGTTGTTGACACTCAGGCAACCCTTTGATTCTGAATATGCTCTTCTTTGAGAACTGAAGACCTCTAAGCTGACTTTACTATACCTTTTATTAAGTGCTGTAGTAATGACTTGGGAGACACAGCAAAGGCAGCGACAGAGAGATTTGCAGACACCCTAAAAAAGAGAAGTGAGAGCAGAGTTCAGTCAAGGAAAATGCCAAGGTGATATACTGGGAAGATAAAGAGAAGTTCTGATAGGGCAAGAAAGTGAAAGCCATTGGAATAAATCATCTGCTCAGGGGTAATGTCCCAAAGCAGGAGTTTACCTGATGAGTAAGTATGATCTCCATCCCTGAATATGCCATCAGCTTCATGCCCCACCACACACCCATCTGGGGTTTTATTTAACATCACACCCATCATTTTTAAGTGGGGAGATCCATGTTCAAGTTGTCAGCTTCACTTATTCAGCAAGTGGCATTCCTGAACCTCTGCCAAAGTCCTTTTTCCTGACCACTCCATGAGCAAAGGGAAAGTCTGTGTTAGTGATTGGCAAAACTGAAGTTGCTACTCTTCCTATCACTGCAGCCACTAAAGACAAGTCATCCAAAAAAAGCAAGACCTAAGCTGAGGCTGCCCCATCCCTGAAAGTGTCCAAGGCCAGGTTGGACAGGGCTTGGAGCAACTTTGGCTGGTGGGAGGTGTCCCTGTTTGTGGCAGGGGGTGGGGATGGGATGAGCTTTAAGGTCCCTTCCAACCCAAACCATTCCATTTATGATTCTATCAACTCCTAAAGAACAAACAGCTCTGCTCTTGCTGCCATGAGTCACCCAGTAGATCAAAACCTCTGAGCTCACAGGACTGTGGTGGCACACTCATGATCCATGTGTAAAACCTCTGAGAAGCTTTGCAGAGGTAAAGCTCTAAGAAGCACACAAATTCTCATTCTGCCAATGGAATGTTCCTAACTAGCATTTCTGCCTTGAAAAAAGGCATTTTTGGCTCTGAAAGTAGGAGACAGTTACTATAAATGAGGGTGTCTATTTTTCCCATCTTCATCAAGTAAATCTGCGTAAAAGACCAGGAGAAATCTGTCCGGAAAGGACCTCAGCATACCACTGTAAAAGAATCCCAGAGTGGGTCAGACTGGAAGGGCCCACAGTGGGTCATCTGGTCCCACCTCCTGCTCCAGCAGGGCCATCCCAGAACACATGGCACAGCATTGTGCCCACATGGGGCTGGAATATCCCCAGGGAGGAGACTCCACCCCTTCTCTGGGCAGCCTGGTCAGTGCTGGGTCACTGCCCAGCAAAGAAGTTCTTCCCCATGTGCAGGTGGGACTTGCTGGGCATCAATTCCTGCCCATTCCTCTGGTGCCATTGCTGGGCCCCCCGAGCAGAGCCTGGTCCTGCTCTGTCCCCTCCCTGCAGGCACTGCCAGCCATGGGGAGGTCCCTCCCAGTCCCTCCCAGTCCCATCCCAGCACCTCACAGCCCCACCCAGTCCCTCCCAGTGCCCTCCCAGTCTCACCCAGTCTCTCCCAGTGCCCTCCTAGTGCCCCCCAGTCCCTCCCAGTCCCATCCCAGCACCTCCCTGTGCCCTACCAGTCCCTCCCTGTGCCTCCCAGTCGCTCCCAGTACCCTCCCAATCCCTCCCAGTTCCTCCAAGTGCCCTGCCAGCTCCCTCAGCCTTTGCTGCTCCCAGAGATGCTCCAGGCCCTTCAGCATCTTTGTCACCCTCCAGGAGCTCACGATCTCCCAACAGTACCCACCACACTCCAGGCCTTTCCCATGCCACACTTCCTGGGCTTTGCCCACCACCCGCTCCAGCAATGCCACGGGGAGCCCCTTTGCTTGGCCTGGGTCAGTCTGCTCGAGCACAAAGCCTGAAACAGAACTCACAGAAGTGATTCCCAACACATCCTCCCTGCTTTTGGCCATTCTGCTTGTGCTACCTGATTCTTGTCAACAAACAAGTGTCACCTTTGGGAGGTGACTCTATCACTGGTGCAAAGAGGACAAACAGGCTTTTCTCTTCCTGTGGCTCCCCATGACTTCAAGCTTGAAGGTGTCCCATGAAGGCTCTACCAGAAATACCTGCAGAGCTGGGAGTGCTTGGAACTGCACTGCACAACCAGGATTGCTACAGCAATTTTTTATTTTCATTTTAATTTAATAATTTAATAAAATTTAATTTTAATCATTGAATGACTTTCCACAAGAAGTGTCCCATGCCCTTGCAAAGCTGAACCACACTCCCCTAAGCCCCAAAAAGGGAGATTGAACCCTTTCTTCAGGTGCTGAAGGAGGGATACAGTCCCTAGATCCCATCCCAAGGGGATGCCCCAGTCCAACACAATTCAGAGAATTGCTAAGCTGTGATATGAGGTCTCTGTGTCTGTGTAATTCCAGCAGCTCAATTAACTCCAACATGTACTATCCATCTGCTGATGTGCTTCCTGGGATTGCAGTCCCAGCTATTAGCAGCAAAATATCATTTACTGACTGAAGAAGAGTTTTTACATTGTAAAGCTTGTCAGATGGAAAGGCTCAGCTTGGTTTGGAGCAGGAGAAACACAGGCAAGGAGCACGACAGAAGTATTTCACAGTAGGTGTTCTATATGGCATTATTCAAAAGAAAAATCTTAAAATGTAACACACCAAAACCACCCCCCAACTCTGGCTGTCCCATCCTGAAGCAGTTGGATGGTTAATTAGGTTTCTAGCAAATAAATAAGCATACCATAAAGAATACCTAGTTGTAGGTAAACTCTCCTTGCCACTCCTTCCAGCCAAATTTGTGTCAAAGTGGAAAATGATAAAAAAAATCTCTTAACTTCTAAACTGTGAGCAAAACTTTCTTTTTTTTTTTTTTTAAGTCATTCACAATTAATAAGACTCAACAAATTGTAACGGAATAAGCAGGGGAAGGGTGGAGTTTGGTGTTTAATTTTTAAAATAAAAGTCTATTTCACCCTGAAATGCAAAAGACTAAACTGTGACTATTAGTTCTAAGAGACACTTCATCTAAAAATAAATTCAAATGGAACAGCAGCTGGTTAAAGAGATAAATAACCACAGGGAAAAACCATTTCAAAACATTTTGCTATGCCCCAAAATGTAACAGTGTTTACTTCATTTCACTGGAAACAACAACAACAACAAAATCGAGATTTTATCTGCTGAATTTCAGCGTTGTAGGAGGTTCACAAATTTTGGCTCCAGGGCTAATCCTGTGTGTCTTATATGCTTAAGAGAAGTGAAGCTGCCATGCCCCCTATTAGCAGAAAATAAATCCATTGAAAACCAATCAGGATGGAAAGAACAATTACAACCAACTAACACAACTTCCTATACAAAAAAAGCTTTCTGAATTCCCTCTAAAGAGTATTTTTCAGGACTTCCTTCCAATGCAAAACTTAAAAGCCCTGACAGCAAGAGGGAAAGTGGCTCTACCTTCAATATGTGATTCCTCTGTTATTCAATATAGACACGCGTGCCTGGTTTGCAGTCTTGATTTATTTGGTTTAGACAGGAAGAATGAAATGTCTTCATGACTTTGCTGCCTTTCTTGATTTCCTTTTGACAGGAAACCACAGTAAACACCACTCCAAAATCCAAGTGAAACACTGACCATCAGATCCGACCTCAAAGAACTGCACTTTGCACCTTAGCAGAACTCAGGCAGAGAGGGAACACCTTCTAAACATCCCTGTTGGAAATGTCCCCATAAAACATATGGTCAAGGCTATTAATTGCATTGCAGGAGTGAAATCTTGGCTATTACACACATCAACACCACCAGTTTCACCCACTGCTAGGTGGTAAAACCAACCAAGATGTTTTTCCATCATGCACTGGCTGAGGCAGGAGAGCTCCCCAGCTCCCAGCTTTGTTTGGAGACTCCTGCAGTAAGGAAGAAGGATTCTGGAGAGCACAGAGGCTGGAAGATAAAGGCACAGGATCCTACAAATCCTGTAGAACACATGGAGGGTGCATGGTCAGTGAACACTTTAGACTTCATTGGCATCCCAAGGAATTTAAGCAGGAGTTTGAAATTAAACTGGCCCTGACTCAGGACCTAAAATCAAGGTTGAGTTTAAACACTTTCAAAATGATGAAGTTATGGAGGATGCAGAGTTTTCTGGCCAGCTCAGCTGGAATTCCCTACATGCAAGTGACAACCTGCACAGGAGACAGACATGTGGACCATCAGGGTGAGGCTCTGGGTGCACAAATGAAAACAGATGGTGGGTTGTGAGGGCATTTGTATAATAATAAAATGGAAACTATCAATTTTGAAGGTGACTAGTCAGAAAAAACACTATAAAGAACAGCTGGGAACCTTAGAGCTGGGGTCACCATTGCAGGAAGGACATGGACCTGAGTCCACAGGAGGTCAAGATGATCAGAGGGATGGAGCAGTTCTGCTGTGGGAAAAGTCTAGGAGAGTTGGGATTGTTAAGCTTGGAGAAGACAAGGCTCCAGGGGTGACCTGATTGTGGCCTTGTAGGATCTGAAGGGACCTACAGGAATTCTGGGGCAAGACTTTACAAGGGCCTGGAGGGACAGGACAAGGGAATGGCTTCTCACTGCCAGAGAGTAGGTCTAGATTAAGAAAGAACTCCTGGCTGTGAGAATGAGGAGAACCTGGCACAGGTTGCCCAGAGAAGCTGTGGCTGCCCCATCCCTGGAACGGTCCAAGGCCAGGTTGGATGGGGCTTGGAGCAACCTGGGCTGGTGGAAGGTGTCCCAGAAAACTCGAGTCCAGTGATGGGTCACCACCACCATCAATGTGAGTGTCTTCTGTAGCCAAGCCTTGAGCAAGATTGGCTTTGTCTTTTAAAAATCTAGAGTCATCTCTTTGCATTAGTCCTGCTCTAGGAACGAGAAGTGCAAGAAAAGGGGAAAGAGTTCAAGGAAAGCGAGAGAGTTCAAGGAAAGGGAAGGAGAGTTCAAGGAAAGAGAAAGAGAGTTCCAAAACAGGCAAAGAGAGAAGCAGAGGAGGAGGTCCCTGTAGCTCAAGGTAAGTCAAATGCTTTGATTATTTCACTTAACATTTTATTCTGCTCAATAGATCCCTGATATTAATGTGCAGAACAGTGGAATTAGTATTTATTTCTTTTATAAAGCAAAATAGTGTTTATTGTGCCTCTTTCTTGGACTTTTGGGCAAATAAGTTCTAAAGCGCAGAAGTGACAGAAAATAATTGCACTGACTTTCTGCAACTGTATGTCTTTTTAATTGCAGGATTTTCCCTCTCAAAGCAGAGCAAAAAAAGAGCAAATGATGCCTGCAGCTGGATGAATGCTGCAATCATCACCCTTGCTGTAATGATATGTTTCAACAACACCCACAATTCCTGAAGCCCATGCAGGGCTTTAGAATGACCATGGATGGTGCCAAGAAAATGCTGGTGTTGATTTTATTCTTAATGGAGTGTGAAAGCCTTGCTGTGTGGCAGGGGCTAATTGGCACTTGGAAGTGTAATTTCCATCACTCCGTGGCATTCACGGCATTCATGAAAGGATCCCATAGCAGGTTTGGCTGATGGGGAATGGGGGGTTTCTTTGTTCAAGCCAAACTGAGAGGACACCTCCATGGAAAACCTCCTGTTCTCATTTAACAAAGGCACATTTCAGCTCAGGTAGCAGTGGCCACAGGAAAGAGCCTTCATGGCCTTCAGAACATTTGGTATCTGCATAATTAAGCTCATCAGTTTCAGAGCAGTAGTCAAAAGACAAATCTTAATGAACTGGAAAAAAACAATGCTTCAATCTTCTGTCTCAAATCCCAAATTGGCATAATAAACATGACATACTCCTAATCTGCGAAAAAAGTGACTGTTTTCTCCTTATTCTTTGTTTGTTGCTGTGTATTAAAGGCATTATTTACAGTGAATTTCTAAAACATCAGCTAGTTAGGAGTAATTTAATAGAAACACTGCAAATACGTTATGCAAAACCCACATCATCTTGTTACTTTTGCTGAAAATATAATTTCTTCTCATTTGTTTTGTTGTTATGAAAGCTCTATCCCATTTAATACACATCCAATGCCTATTTCCCAATGGGTGGGCACCTACTGGGAGAGGAGGGGTGTTCTCAAGAAACCCAGTTGCCCCCAGACACGTAACTGGTGCAGGTCAGAGGTGACTTTTCATCCACTTTGCCTGCATTTTGAATGCATCGAGGAGAGATTTGATTGCCATCAGAGATACCATGACAAGGATTGATGTTATTCTCCATGTCCATGAGTAGCCAAGATCCAGGTCCCACTGGCATTGAGGTCCCAGCCTCCAAAGGGCTGCAGCAAAGGATGGCAACTGCTTTTGCAGCCTTGTTTTATTTATCAGAAAATGTGGCATATCCATTAAACCTCATTCAGTGAGGTCAAACTTCAGATTCTCCCTCTCTACTCTGCTCTAATGAGTCCACCTGGTGTACATTTCTGGTGTCCCCAACATAAGGAGGACATGGAACTGCTGGAGCAAGTGCAGAGGAGGCCACTAAGTTGCTGAGGGGACTGGGAGAGTTGGGGCTGTTCAGCCTGGAGAGGAGAAGGTTGTGTGGAGACCTCAGAGCACCTTCTAGGGTCTGAAAGGCCTCCAGGAAAGCTGGAGAGGGGCTGTTCATCAGGAACTGGAGGGACAGGACAAGGGAGAATGGGTTCACACTGACAGAGGGGAAATTTAGATTAGGTACTGGAAAGGGATCCTTCCCTGTGAGGGTGGGCAGGCCCTGGCACAGGGTGCCCAGAGAAGCTGTGGCTGCCCCATCCCTGGGAGTGTCCAGGGCCAGGTTGGACAGGGCTTGGAGCAACCTGGGCTAGTGGAAGGTGTCCCTGCCCATGGAGGGGTGGAATGGGATGGTCTTGAAGGTCCCTTCCAACCCAAACCAGTCTGGGATTCTGTGATTCCATAACAGAGGTCAAGGAGATCCTCTGCCCTGCCTGAATTTGTGAAAACATGGAAAGCAAAATTTGCCCCAGAATAAAATTGCCACACCAAATAAAGGGTAAAAAAAAAAGAAAAAAAAAAAAAAGCTAAAGAAAACAAAACAAAGTAAACCCAAACCCAAGCCAAAGTCAACCAAACTAAACCACACCAAACAAAAAAACCCCAACAACGTATCTCAGTTACAGGAACGTGTCACCCAAAGGCAGTGGGTTGGGGAAGGACTTTAAGCCAGTTTGTTGGGGCAGATTTATAAGGACTCATCCTCCTGTCCATGGCCACATGAACCTGTGGGCACTGCCATCAGCTCTCATCAATACACCTCATCTGTATTACAGCAATGCCCTCCCTCATTTGAGCACTGCAGAAGAGCCAAAGCTTTGGAGAATAGATAACCATCTGTGCCTGCAGGTGTTTACAATGCAGACTAAATGAAGAAGTGGCAAGGCATTGAGAAGGTTACAGTTGAATAATTACCACAGGAAACTCAAAATCTGATGCACCATTTCAGCTGCAGAAGATGGAGTGGCTTTGACTGTCCTTTTAAAATCAGTTGCCACTCCTGTTTGGTTTGCCCTTCTGTCTGAAGGACACCTCCCTTCAAATACAAAACACTTGCAGAAATTAAACTCTGTCAATACTTCTGCTAACAAGTGGGGTTTTTTTTTCCCCTTTTTTATTTAATTAAGGCAAAAAATTGAGTTACCAGTGTTGGCAAAAAAGACCTGTGCTTGCCTATTTCCATCTCCAACAGCCTGTTCTGTGAGAACATCTTCTGGCTCTTGTTTCCCTTCTGAAAATCTCTAGAAATGCTCAGTTTAGACAAGGTGACTAGAAATACATGAAAACATGTGGGATCAGGGGCAGTGCCAAGGTTTTCTTCCTGAACATGAGCCTGTTCCATGGAAGGCATTGGCATTCTTTACTCACAGGGTGGGCAGGCCCTGGCACAGGTGCCCAGATAAGCTGTGGCTGCCTTATCTCTGGAAGTGTCCAAGGCCAGGTTGGACGGTGCTTGGTGTAACATGGGCTGGTGGCACTGGATGGTCTTTAAGGTCCCTTCCAACCCTGTGGTTCTGTGGTTGTACACCTCTAACATGGAAGCTACAGGTGTCTGGTAAGGACAGGAACACAAAGATCTGAAGTCTCATTAGAACTTCTTAGGGAAGTTTGGGAAAGGAAGGTTTGGGAAGAAATGCTTCCCACCTTTTCCATGGAGCAGTCATGACCATAGATGTTCCAGAAACTCCTCAGCACTTCTCAAGATGTTTTGGACTTTCCCTTTGGAGGAGACAAGAGCAGTTTCAAACTTAAAACGCTGTAGTTGAAGAAAGAGGAAAAAGGCAAGGCAAGGCAAAGAAAGGAAGAGGTTAAAAATTAGTCATTAACCATTCTGGTCTCTTCCTCATGTGACACAAGTATTTCCTGATATTCCCAGAAGACTGTGGACACACAAGGCCACAAAGAGCTCCAATGCAGATCCGTATTTCAGGAGTTTCAGTCTAAATGGCAGAGCTTGCTCCCTAAACTCAATTCCCCTCTTTAACATCCTGGAGAGAGGCAGAGCCCCCTCCTCACCCCAGGGCCTGGCAGCAGTGTGTTACCAGTGACAGGCTGAGCGCTAGGGAAAGGCATCTCCAGAGCAGTTCCATCTCCCATGAGCTGCAGTTTGGCCCAGGACAGCAGGCAGATCCCTCCATGGCATCACAGCCTGGAAAATCACCCTACTCAGGGCTAAAAAATCTGCATTTTTTTCTAGGAGGGAAATAAAAACCCTTTGGTCTTTCAGTTTTATAACCCAGTAGTGTTGCATTGATAAGCCTGATGTCATTCACCTGTAGAGCAGAGAAAGGTCTGTAGGATCACACGAGCTTTTGCAGAGATGCAAGATCAGCCCCTGAGCTTGAGGCACCAATTTTGGAGCCCCAGGGTTTCCCAACAACTTATTCCTTTATCCCAGACTCATTAAGTCCATATTTTGGTGAGACCTAAAAAAGAGGCAGTTTTCTATAGCACTTTAAATCAAAGCAATTAGTAGAATAGTGATTAGGACAGTGATTGTGGTTCAGTCAGAAGCTTCAGCTGGGTTAGTAACACCAGATGCAACTTGGGTTACCTTCCCCCTCAGCTGACAAACTAGAAAAGAAAAATACTTCATATTAAATATACAGCAGTACCAAAAAAAAAAAAAAAACAACACAAAAAACAAACCACAAAACAAAACAAACACACCCCCACCCCCACCCCTCCCCGAAATAACAGCAAACCTGGGCATGGGTTGCCTCTATAAAGCAGATATTATTAATATGTCATATACTGGCTGGTGCAGGGAGGAACTAATGAATGATTTCCAGCTGTAATAATTTTAATGTGTGGAATGACCTACACTGAGATGCAAACCTAACAAACCCCACTGAATATTCCTAATGAAGGAATTTCATCTTGGCCTTGAGCAATAGTTGTGGGGTGACATACAAAGGGTTACTTTTTAGTGATTTGACCTGTAGTTTCCCAAAAGGGGAGCAGCAGAGGGTGTTGAATCCAGTATCCCAGTGTCATCCTATCCCAATATCTCAGTATCCCAGTATCCCAGTGGCTTTGTATCCCGAGATTCATCCCTTGGCAAGGCTGAGAGCATGTTCCCAGTTGCCACACATGTATACACTCACTATAATGACTTTTTTCTCCCTCTTAATTAGCAACACTAAATTGTTTGGTTCAGTGTGGTGGTTTTTGGAGGGCAATTATGATGGAGCAGGATCCAAAAAACTCATACCAACCAACAGGATTCATTAGCAATTTTTAGGCTGGGAATTTTGGTGCAGGATTTAGCCTGTCTTAGAGGGTTGGGATTGTTCAGCTGGAGAAGAGGAGCTTTGGGGTGACCCAATTGTGGCCTTGCAGTGCCTGAAGGGGATAAAAGAAAGATGGAGAGACTACTGACATGGGATGGAGGGACAAGACAAAGGCAATGGCTTCCCACTGCCAGAGAACATGGCTAGATGGGATATTGGGAAGGAATCCTTCCCTGGGAGGGTGGGCAGGCCCTGGCATAGATGCCCAGAGCAGCTGTGGCTGCCCCATCCCTGGAAGTATCCAAGGCCAGGTTGGACAGGGCTTGGAGCAATCTGGGTAGGTGGAAGGTGTCCCTGCCCATGGCAGGAGGTGGCACTGGATGGGCTTTGAGGCCCCTTCCAACCCAAACCATTCCATGATTCAGTGATAAATCAGGTATCAAGGAAAAGTGCTGGAAATTTAAAAATATCTCTATTGCGTGTATTTTGTTCTTAGATTTTAAAATGAGACTTCATTTGATGCTCAAACCCAAGCAGAGTAGGTGGGTTGCTGTTTCTTATAGTTCCCAATCAAGCATTGAACGTGGAGCAGCTTCACTTTTTTTGATTTTCCCTCCCTAGCCCAGTAGTCTGGCCCTTACCTCAGGAGCCCTCTCTAAATAGGACAGCAAAATCCACCAACTTCTTCTCTTAAACCTTCACTGCTCAACAGACCTGAAAAAACCACTGTCAGTGGCAGAAAAAAGAACAACTGAAGACACAGAGACATTTTCTTTCACTCTCCCAACTGTTGGCCATGAGACCTACAGACCATTTCAATATATTTGAATCAAACATTCTTGAGCAATCAGTCAGTTTATTGAGCATTTGTAGAATCATCCAATGAAAGTGTTAGCAGGCAAATTGGGCAGCATGGAAACACTCTGCAGAAAATTGCATGAGACAGGGCTTTTTCCCTCCTTCTCCAGAGGCACATTGTCCTTTGATAACATTTTGATGGTTTTATAAAGCTTTTGGTGTCTATCTTTGAAACTGAAAACCAAATATTCTCCCCAGTTTCTTTCCCTCCTCTTGCAACAAACAGTTTTCACTAAAATAGGGTGGAGGAAGGATAAAGGTGGTGTGAGAAGAGAGAAACCTCAATTTAAAACTATTTTTATAGTTACACAAAACTCCAAGAAGGTAAATATAGGATGTTGTGGCAGAAACTGAAACAGGTGAGGGGCAATGAGAGTCAATAAATAGGGACAGTTTTCTTGTAGTGAAGTTTGGAAACAACCATAACTCCAAAGCCACTGAATCACAGTATCATAGAATCCCTAAATGTTTTAGGGCTGGAAGAGACCTTAAAGCTCATCCATGGGCAGGAACACCTTCCACTGTCCCAGGTTGCTCCAAGCAGGCCTTGGACACTTCCAGGGATGGGGCAGGCACAGCCTGTCTGAGCAGCAAACCTTTGCTGGCAGTGCTCCACCTGTAATTCTAACAACGACCCTCTTGTTTCACAGTTTTGGGACAATATCAGTTGGGGCAACAAAGATTTGCAGCAGCATTTTGGTGTTTCTCAAGCCAACCTGGTGCTGTTTCATCCCTGTGAAACAGAGCCTACCCAGACAAGGGGAGTAAATGGCAATGGTCCTTCATTTCAGTTGCACAGAGGTCTGTGTGAAGAGCAAGGCAGAGCTTTTCCCGTTCACTGCCATGTCGAGTTGGAGGTTTTCATCTCCTCTCTCACACACCGTAATTTCACCCTCCTGTTTCATCATCACTCTGGCCTGTCTGACACACCTCACCTCGATGGGAGCTTGAAATTTTCTCCAGGTACAGCATGGAACCCTCAGCAGGGGTGTGAAGATGTGCTGAGGAACAGGGGATGGGGGCAAAGCTTTGGTTCCTCCATGGCATAGCCCAGTCTAAATTGGGCCATCACACAAAGCAAATAAATAACATTTTGGTGCTTCCTGCCACTTGGGAACTTTGTGTCTCACTTGTTTTCCTGTGGCTGAAAATACAGAGCCTAGTGAGGCTTTGTGTGTGAAACTGGAGCTTGCCTGTTTTCACGAGGTTTAACCAATGGAAACATCAGATTGCACAATCAGGTGTTCATGTCACCTGCCAACAGCTTCATGCTCAGAAACACTCTCATTCAGGGAGATGCTGTCCAGCAGGAATAGAGGTGTTGGAATTTTGCACTTAATCACAAAGCTCCTGAATCAAAGACCTGTGGGTTTGCTGTTGACTCCCAGGGTTAACAGAGCACCAGAAGGAAATGGTGAGGAGTCTGATGTGTGTCCTCTGATCACATCTGGTCACATCAGGCCCATCCTCTCTGCT
>JAWWLZ010000004.1:24596833-24632219 GCA_035041345.1 Poliocrania exsul | reverse complement strand
AACAACCAGGAGGGCAGGGCTGAGCTCAGGAATATGTAGTTGGGAAAGGAGAAACCACAGTGGAAATGAGAGCCCAAAGGGACAGAATTGGGGTGAAGGACAAGGGAACATCATGGGCCAAGTCTCAGTAGTGGTTGGAGAGAAACCAGACCCAGGGATGGAGAATGGAGAGGAGGAACAAGCTGAGAGCAAAGCTGGGTCTGTAACTATGTCATGGGTTTGGGTTAATGGTGAGGAACCAACTGTGACACAGAAGAGAAGGCGGAGCTGAAACCTGAGATGGGTCAAGATCACGGAGGGGGGAAGTGTGGTGTGTCACAACAGAAGTGAGTGAATCATCAGAATAGAGACAGTGGCCAGAAGGGGGTGGAAGCAGAGAAGGACTGCAAAGGAAACTACTGGAGAATATTAGGTTGCCAGTGTGAGAAAATGAGTGGGAGATTGGAAGGAACTGTCCAAGGTGGAGGAAAATGAGACATACAGAATTTAGGACACAAAATAAAAGAAAAGAGGATTCCTGGAAAACTTACTGTGCGATTCCTGTTCTCTTACAAAAAACTCTGGGTGAACACACACAGAGATATGTGATGAATTTAGAACAATATTCAGCTTGTAATATTGTATGTTTAAATGAATGCTGGTATTCGTCAACATTCCTTATCTCCCTTTCTTTCTCTCATATTTTCTTTTAGTATTTACATTTTTTTCTCCTTTTCTTTGACCCAAACACAAGAAATTGTCACAGTCCATCAGTATTCAGCAATCCAAACCCAAGTTGGAGCAGCAGCAGATGATTATTCACAGAAGTCACAGCAGTTGTTGTTCTGTTCCCTTCATGGCTGAATGTAACTTATAATTAGTGTTTGAAGCAGCCACCAGGGCTTTGGATCTCAGTGGAAAAGAGAGGAGAGGAGAGGAACAGGCTGGCTCTGATTTATTCTCTCTGGGAAAATCTGTTCTCTAAGGCTCATCACACATTCTCCCCATTATTAACCTTTGCAGCAGAAGCTCGAGCGAGGCGTTGATGTCACATCCCTCCTTGGGAAGGGAGGGAGAGGAGAAGCACAGCAGAATATTGGGCTGTTTTCATAGCCGAAGGTGGATGATGCAGCTTTTTCTAAAGCCCTTCAAATTCCCAGGGAGGATACGAATTTGGATGCTCCTCCAGCACGTGGTGGCTCTTCTGATCTGCTGGCTCTCTTGGAATGGGGACAGAAGAGCGTTGTGGCTGAGGAGGTGCTTGGCTTTTGAGATGGAACATTTCTCTTCTGGATTGGGGCAGGAATTGATCCCTTCCTTCAGCTAACACCACTCATGCCCAACAGGCACAATCATGGAATGTGCACAACTTGTTCCCCAGCTATTTGCACACAGGAGTGGCACATCTGCATAGACCTCACACAAATAAAAAAATAACATCCTTTCTTCTCTAATCTTCTCTCTAATAACAGTAACAGGGATTTATTATGGCATAAAACAAGGAAAAAATAAAAATGGAACTTTCATCCCACTGGTTTGGTTGTCTGGGACCCCAAATCCATTTTAGTTGTGGACACAGTACAGATATGTCTCAATTCATTCCACACAAGATGAGAAAAATAAAAACACAGGAAAGAAATATTTCAGATGGCAGTGCTTAACAATTCCAGAGAAAAACACTGATATTTCAAAGGTTTTAAACCTTTTCAAAAGCTCTAAGACCCTAAAGAAAAGTATAAAAACAAAGAATAAGACAGGAACTCAAGCAGTGACTCATTTGGAAAAGCAGCAGAGACCAACATTTATTTATCATGGGGGTAATGAACATATTAAAAATCAGCCTAATTACATGGTAAGTATATTCTATGTGTATTAGCCTATGGATAATGCTCTGTACTCATGGATTGCATATATTGTGCACCCCCTCTGCACACAGAACAAGGTATCTAAGAAAACGTGACTTAGTTGAGTGTGAGTCACAAGGTGTCCCTCTGTGGCACAGGAGATGTGGCACAGTCACCCACTGATCAACGAAAACTGGTC
Source organism: Poliocrania exsul (assembly GCA_035041345.1). NCBI lineage: Eukaryota > Metazoa > Chordata > Aves > Passeriformes > Thamnophilidae > Poliocrania > Poliocrania exsul. The sequence continues at coordinate 24,630,197 of JAWWLZ010000004.1, read as the reverse complement.
TTGATTTGTCACAGGAACAGCTGGAAAATAAATATGTCCCAATATTTTGGTTGCATGGTGTCATTGAATTAGAGCAGAGGACCTTGGGGGACAAGCAAATATATCATTTTAATTAACACCTAATTGTGCTTGACACCTGAAATGGTGCTGCGCTTCACCCCTGTCAGCCCCAGTATGGGAAGGATGTCTGAACAGTGCTGCCTCAACACACAGGAACGGAGAATTCCTTCCATCTTCAGGGGGGAAATTCTTTCCCCTGTTTTCTTGTGGAGGAAACACAGTATTTTAGTTTTAAATACTAAAATCAGTAAGACAGATAACCAGATTTTCAGCAGGTGAAAACCAGCAATTATTTCCATGGAAATGACAGTTTTCTTTGGGAGTAGAACAACTAGAAAGTTACCTGTAGAGCAAATCAGTCACTGATTTAAAAATTACATTTGCACCACTCTTCTCCTCTGGGCTGAGGAATCCAACACAAAAACTAAACCTTTTAAAAGGAAGATGTAAATGTAACCTTGAGATTATGGGGGGGACCCACCTAGAGGAGCAGAAAGCTCCAGGAAGGTTTAATGGTATGTTCTCAGGAAGGTATAACATTAGCATTGTCCCACCTTCTATTGTTCCACTTGTCTCATTAGCTTTTATTAGCAGCCTACACTGCTCCCAGCCTGCTTTATGGCACTCTGCAATGTAAATCAGTGCAGAACCTCCCAGATGGCTAATAGAAGCCAACCAGCTCAACTATAAAAGAAAGGCTTGACAGATGGGCAGCCAAGAGAACGCTGCAGAAGGCTGTTCAACTGATTTTGGTTGGGGTTTTTTTGTTGGTTTTTTTTTTGTTTTGCTTTGTTTTGTTTTTACCATTTGATATCAAAGTGTACAGCTGGAAATGAGAGCATTTTTAGAGGTGAAATGCCAGTGAAGAGAACTAGGGAACTTGGGCCCCCCCAAACTGCTCTGGACACAAAGATGACTTCCCTTTGGTAGCACCCTCAAAACAGGATCTCCTTGTCCTGCTTGTGCTGATAAAAAGCATCCTGATACCCCACAGTGGGAAGAGGATCAAAGCAATTATCCCATGGGCTTTCTGGAAGAGGGTGATGCCCAGGTCACTGCTGCCCCACCTGGGCTGTCACATCCCTGCCCCAGTGGAGGGGAGGTGATGCCCCCAAGCCCTCCCCTCCTGACAGGGGCACCCACCTGTTATCACAGCCCTTACAGAGGTCTCTGCCCTCAGAGCTCCAGCTCACAGGCTACTGTGTCCTTCCCATTCCAGTTAGTTGGGGTAGCCAAGATATTTTTGCTGACAGGGAAAGCCCAGAGGCCACCAAACCACTGCAGATCATCTTAATAACAAGTCTGATGTGTATCCCTCACTCAAAATGAGAGTGAGAGACAAATAGGAGGTCACTGGCTCAGCAGAGCTCTGGCACAAGAAGCTCACACTGGCCTTTCTTCCTCCAAGGGAAGATGATGATGGTATTAAGAAAGGGAATGTTGCCTCAGCTGTGATGGACCAAAGGTGCAACCTCCTTAAAAATGACTTTGCTGCCTACAGCTGTGTTACATTAATTGCCTTGGCAATCTGACAGGAAAGGGTGGTTAGCAGCTTTGGAGCACAGAGGGATGTCAGCAAGGAAAGCAGTGATAAAATCCAATCCCCTTATGGATAGAGACTTGCCAGGGATTATCTGAGGTGTTTCCTGGCTGTGGGTAGAGCTGCAAAGCTAAATGTCTTGGGTTGGTCCACATTTCTTGATTTAACAGGAGTATTTTAGTTTCCAAACTCTCTTGCAATTAATTTACAGGGCTCAGCACATTCCACTCAGAGCTGCTTTGTGAGGGTGTCCTCATATCAGCTGGTTTGAATTCCAAAACAGGAATTATCTCTACGTAGATGTTGTTTAAATATGGTATCCTTAAAAGGTTAAAAGGAAAGAAAAGCACCCAAGGGAAAAGTCTGAATTTCACCTGTGATGGGCTTGCTAACAATGTACACAAGATTCTCAGTGGCATTTGTAATAAACAAGCAATTTCTTGATGTTCTTTAAGCCTCATAAACAGAAATCCAGCTGTTCCCCTGGGCAATTCTCAGAGAAGTGTTCCCTGGGACACCCTTTCTCTTGCACTTACCTGTCACACTTTCTGTCTAGAAACAGTAGTTAAATTAGAAATAAGTGGATAAACACATAAATATCAATAACTGTCTTTAAAATCCCATTTTCTAAATGGGTGCAGTGCCCTAATGCAGGACACTTCAATCCTTAGACACCTCAATGACATGGATTAGCTTCGTTTCAGGCTTGGACTAACCCCAAGGCACAGCTCTGGTCCCTCTTTGAGCAGCCAGGCCAGGGATCCTCAAACCACTTCATGAGCTCAGCACAACTCTCTAAGCTGGACCTGGCAGCAGAACACTCAGGACTCCACCTGCAGAGGTGAGACTCCACCTGCAGAGCTGCCTCCAGCCCTGGGTCCCAGCACGGGAGGGACTTGGAGCTGCTGGAGAGAGTCCAGAGGAGGCACCAGGATGGAGCAGCTTTGCTGGGAGGAAAGGCTGGGAGAGCTGGGATTGTTCAGTCTGAAGAAGAGAAGCTTTGGGGTGACCCAATTGTGGCCTTGCAGTGCCTGAAGGAGCTACAAGGAAGATGGAAGGAGGCTATTTCCAAGGGCCTGGAGGAACAGGACAAGGGAGAATGGCTTCCCACTGCCAGAGGGCAGGGTTAGGTGGGATATTGGGAAGAAATCCTTCCTTGTGAGGGTGGGCAGGCCCAGGCCCAGGTGCTCAGAGAAGCTGTGGCTACCCCATCCCTGGGAGTGTCCAAGGCCAGGTTGGACAGGGCTTGGAGCACCCTGGGCTGGTGGGAGGTGTCCCTGCCCATGGCAGGCGTGGCACTGGATGGGCTTTAAGGTCCCTCCCAACCCAACCCATCCCATGATTTTATGATTCCATAATAGAATAAGTAGCATCCAGGAGAAGTAAACAAATGCTAAAGAACATGAAAGCTGATGATAAAGTTATCAACTTGCTGCAAAACATGAAACACTTCAATATGCACGATTTTATCCTGGCTGCTTTTCAAGCTAAAAAGTCAGCCAAGTTTCTGGTAGGTGTTTTGGTCTCCTTCCATTCCTAATTCAGTGCCTGAAATGCTCCACATGCACAGGGAATCAGGAGCCCTGCAGGGCCCTGTGTTGTGCTGGTTATGGGGAGCAGTGATTTCATGGCTATTATGCTACCAGTGATATGCATGACTTTGGTTGCACAGTTTATTTAAATCAATTATTTTGAAAAAGAAAATCTGTTTTCACATATGCCAACCATTCAGGACACAAAGTTCATCAGGACTTTACTATCTCACTTATTATGGTTTTTTAATACACTGTCAATGAGGAAAATAGTGGTTTCTTTAAAAAAAAATCCAATGTCCTTCATGTAAATACAGACACATGCAAACCTTTCCTCCTCAGAACCATCAGATTATTGTACTTTATCAGCCTCACCTCACATTGTAGAGAAAAAAAAAAAAAAAACAACAACAAAAAAAAACAACCCAAAAGGATCTACAACTTCAACTGGCACAGAACAACTGGGATATGAAAATTATCAGCTCAGTGGGAACAGAGAGAGCAGATTTTCAGGAAGAACCAATGCCATGGTGAAGTCCTTAAATGGGATGGTGTTTTTCTGAGCAAAGAAATGTTAGGGACTCAGGTCTGTTTGGAGAGGAAGAGAGCGAGGCTAATAAAGACACAGAAGGCAGGATGACAAGGAAATAATGCAGTTTCAAAAGAAATAGGATTTAGAACATCTGCTGCTCTCTCTGCAGTGAAACAATCATTTAATCTGGGGGGCATCTGAGGTTGGAACTTTATTAAATAGAGCATGAGGAAAACAGATCAGCAGCTCCACGAGAACTTTGGGAGGAAAATCTCTCCTGAACTGGGACAAAAGGCTGCAGCTATTTCAGACTTAAAGTTGTATTGGATCCCCTGAAACATTTTATTTCCACCAACTTAAAAAGGTTTAGTTGATATTCTCTTGTATCTTACTTATAACTTTCCACTAAAAATTGGTTTTGCGTCTCGAAGGAATTCAGAGATGTGACCATTTGTTGTACAAATCCTGAGCACTGGAAGGGGAAATTCATCAAAAGAAGCTCCTTCTGAAAGTTTCAATTTTAACCACAGAAAACCAATGATCAGCTTTAAATGTAAGCAACTCCCAGAAAAAGTTCCAACACCCACCTTCTCTCCAAGAGTCATCCAACACCAAAGCCTTCAGCTCCCATGCCCTTTATTTTCATGGCACAGCAGAGGGCAAAGCCCAACCTGTGCCTTTCAAGAGGTGTCCTGGATGCCTCAGGTAAATTAAAACACAGATTAATAAAACCCAAATGCCTCTTTCATACAGAAACTTTCCCAGAAGGAAATGAGGAGCCTCAATTCCAGCAATCCATATGCTTTTTCCAAGCACCGTTGGCCAAGGCTCTAGCTGGTTCTGAGAAATCAGTGGCAGTGACACATTTTCACTGTGCCTGATGGCTCTGCCACCCAAAACCACGTCCCAGCAGCAATTCCTGATTCTACATCCCAGCAAGAATCTCCCCCACACAGAAGAGTTTCTCCCTGCTCAGTCCAACATCGTGGAATCCTCATTCTCCATGTTCCCCACAAGCATTTCCACCTTTCAGTTGTATTTTTCCTGATTAAAAAAAAAAACAAAAACAAAAAACAAAACATTTGGAAGGCTGTTAGAATAGATTTCAGTCAAAATCCCCACTCTAAGGGCAGGGACAAGGGGAAGAATGAAGTCTGGAAGTGTCCAAGGCCAGGTTGGATAGGGCTTGGAGCAAACTGGGCTGGTGGAAGGTGTCCCTGTCCATGGCAGGGGGTGGCACTGGATGGGCTTTAAAGTCCCTCCCAACCCAAAGCTTTCCATGACCTAAGACATGATCTCCATCCCCACACTGAATACACCCCTGGAAGGTCCACAGCTTCAAAATTCCTGAGGATATCAAAACCCAGAAAGCAATATTTACAAATAACATTTACAGCTATGTGGGCAGCAGCTTGAATGCCCAGCTGAGACATCAGGGGGGACATGTGGAAACTCTGATAAAGGTAAAATCACTGAAATAACTCATTCTCTTCATTAAGTGGATTAAGTTTTTTGGTAAGAAAGCTGAGGTCAAGCTTGATGACTTGGAAAGGAAAAAAATCACATACTAGAAGCTTCTATAAATGCTGAAGACAAAGTTTTAATTCTATAAGCCTTTTTCTAATTCTTGCAAAATTATAGCAAAAAAAAAAGAAAAAGAAAAAGAGGAAAACAACTGTGAAAGTAAAAAAAAAGAAGGGAAGGCAAGGCAAGGGATTAATATTTCATTACTACATTATTTTTCCCACTTTTCATAAATAAATTGCATAAAACATCGAAACAAACACCAAGCAACAGGACTTGTTCACTCTGATTTTATTCAAAGGGGATGAGTTTTAAAAGTAAACAGTAAGTGGAATCTGACAATTCAAAATTCCATCTTGAATTAAAGTGGTGGTTTTTTCCAAAGCCCTAGAGACTCCAAATCAGAGCCCTGTCAATATTATTTCAGAAGCTGGACACTGCATTATGCAACAAGGGTGGGTCTGTCCTGGGTTTCCATGATCCCTGTTGCTTTGCACAGTTTGGGATCCAAAAGAGGACCCACTACCCAATTCACTGCAATCTAATTCTCACTGTGCTGAACGCCTTCAATATGCAGGGCCAAGATTAGTATGAAAGGAAAATTATATTGTTCAAGTGGAGCTTTAGCAATTTCAAATTGCTGTTCAAACCAGAGCGCGTGTTCTTAGATAAATAGTGAGTTTAATTAAACATGGCTGTATTAAGTTATTTCCTTAATTACAGTAGCGCCAGTGCCTCATATTGTTTTAGGGTATATTAAATTCAGCTTCTCACATTACTGCACTATTAGATCAAAGCTGTCATTGTCAGTTTTCCCTTTCTTTGTGCTTATCTGAGCTCACAGGGGAGAGTCTCACTTCATTTATCTCTTTGAACGAGGCAGTAATGAAACCTCAGGAAGGGTCTCAACAGGGCTTCCCTCCCACAGCTCAGGTCTGCACAAACCTGGGGAGCTCCTGGCATGTTCTCAGAGTCTGAGGATGCTCCTTTGCCAAAAGGTGCTGTTCTGGGTGTCCTGGTTGGTGGCCTGTGCTGGGCAGGATGATGGAACACAGAGGGCTGGATGAGAGAGGGATGCCCAGAACCTGCACCAGCCTCCAGTTCCCTCCAGGCTTTACAATTCCATAATTACTGCCAAGTTTCTTTTATTATTTTTGCTTTTTTCCCCCTCTTTGGGAAATTTCCAGACCTCCAATTTTTCATTCACAAATGAATGACTGACCTCCTGCCTCTTTTTTTGTTGACTCACAGACATTACAGGGAGTAGAAAATCTCAACTCTGACCTGCTCCACCTCTCACAGAGCCAAAGCTACTACAAAAAAAATCAGTTTCATCTGTATTCAGTATAAAATATTTAAAGGAGAGGGGAAGATGTGGTTTTATTTAGCTCAAAGGTGGTCTGCTGAGATTTGTGGAGTCACTCATTTAGCTGCAGTGATAAATGAACCAATCATTCCAACATTTATTACCAGTGAAACCCCTTTCTCCTTCACTCCAGTGGGACTCCTTAGAAGCCCTAACAAGCAAGAGCTGGCGTTTTTCTGTGCAGGACCAGTAAATGCAGTGTGTCAGAGGTGCTGACCTCCCCTGGCACTGCCCAGCATCCTATTGCATGGCATGGCTCAAGGTACAGACAAACCTGCATGTGACTCTCCTGGATGCAGGAATTGTGATCCCCTGACTTAGAGAAAGCCTTGGAGCAGCCACAGGAGATCTTCAGGTGGAGGGAGAACCTTTCTAGGCACCTTCAGCAAGTGGATCAGAAAGAGTATGTTTGTGCAAACAAATAAAGAATTACTCTAATTTCAGATTAAGGAAGAATTTACTTGCTTTACTGAGCACTAATTGTGGCATCTTGCAGGAGAACAGATGGTGCAACACCACGAGATCCTGATCTCTAGTGAAGGAGCCCAGGGTAGGAGGAGCACTGAATTCTCCAGCTGAGATTCCACCCTTCCTTCTCCTGGATAAGGACACAGTGGGTAACACAGAAGGGATTGATCCAAAGGAGCAGGCAGCAAATTCAGGATGGACAAAACTGGCAGGAGATACTTGGAGGAAATAAAATACCCCTGACAACTGGGGCAGAACTTCTGCAAGATCTCTGACACTGGTGGAGGTCATGAAAGTGGTGCTGGGGATTATTTCCAAAGCATTTCAGTTCCCCATGGAAAGACGAGAAGGAAAACTGCACTTAATTATGAGAGTAAAATCTGCTACACCACTGAGTGATGGAACCAGGAAAAATCACTTTTTCCTCATTAATTTACAAATCACCAAATTAGAGAGAAAAAGTGAGTAGTTGCCCTACCTGTTTTGATAATTTTACTCTCATAAATATGTGAATTTAATAGAACATTTTCCTTCTTTCTTTTCTTTGAGAAAAAAAAAAAACTTGAAGAGAATGACAGAGAACCTAGAAATATGTTAATGTTTTCCCTTCATCAAACATCCATGAATATACATGACCATAATATATTACTATTTCCAGCTTCTTTGATTTATGTTATAGATAACATGTTTATATAGAGCCAATCTTCATGAGAAGCTGAAGAAAAAAAATTAAACTGAAGAAAAACAAAAAAAAAACCCACAACACCAGCAGCAGGGAAATCAAGTATTACCTAAATTAAACTAATCCTTATAGCAGGCCAGATAAAAACTAGTAAAACATCCACAATTTCTGAGGCACTTTATTATGAAGAGAGTGGGTTTTTTAATATCAAGGTTTGTGAAAACACAATTAAAAAAGATACTCAGCCAAAAGATTATTAAGGTGAAGGTAATTAAGCTGTTGTAAGAAAATCAACCCAACATGCAATTATTGATATTGATCACATCTGATTTCCTGTCAGTGATTTCCAATCACTCCCCCAGAAATTAATCTAATCCAGAGTGAGTGTTTCCAGCCACTGAACCAATTCCTGCTCAGAAAGGCTCCACACCAAATGGTCCTGATTGACACTGAGTTTGGGGTTGGGGTTGTCCTGTTTTGTGACTCAGCTGATCCCAGGAGGTTCTTGGACTCCTGAAGGTGTGTCTGGGTCAAACAGTCCCAATGGCCTCAGTGTTGCAGGCCCAGCTCTTTGGGGTGGCTCAGTCCCTTCTCCAGGCATCAGGGCAGCCTAAAGGGCACAGTATCATTAATTGACCTAATGAACTTGACCCTAATGATCAGCATATACCTAATGCTCAAACACTCAGACATGGAGTGTGTCTGTTGTACTAAATCCCTTTAATGAATCCTCTGCCTGTTTTCCTAAGCCTTCTCCAATTTAAAATGGGCATCAAGTTCTGACCTGGCATAGCCAAGCCCACTTCCAGCCTGAAAATTCCAGTTTTCCATACCTGCCTCTTCTACAGCTGCTAAAGATCTTGGACAACAGTGCAGTGGGACTGTGGTTGGCTCAGGCACATTCTGGTCCCAGGAGGACCCTCCTGCTCTGTGACCACTGGCTCATCATCTGGTTATTGAAACCTCTGTTTTGAGGTGTGAAAACAAATCTAGCCATCAGCATGTTCTTGGAACTGGCACAACCTTCTCAGGGACTGAAGCAAAACTGGATCCTGTTTCTTGGAGACAGGTACAATATTTCCCTTTCTCCCATCAGAGGAATCTGCTCCATCCCAATAGCTCTGTCCCTCCAGGCACATGGACACACTCACCCCTTCACCCTCCACAGGAGAAAGCCTTGAGTAACTATCAACTTCCTTTAATTTCTTCATATATATATCTATATTTTGGTTAAGGCTCAGCCAACTCTGCTGCCTCCCCTGAAGGGACATCATCATCATCTCACTCACATGTTTCCATCCCCCCACACCTGCAGCCTCTATGTCTAATCTGTAATTGTAGAAACAGAGAAGGGGATTTCTTGTTTTGTGAGCAATGCCAAATTTCCAGTCCTCACCACCTTGAACATTTCTGACCATTGCTCTGTTGGGGCTTTTCCAACCTTTCCTGAAAGATTAGTAAAACTCTGATTCGTGCTTCTGTAGGGTGACTGTGAAGAGCTTATCCATGTACTGTTTATCCTCCTTAAAATGTCACTCTGTTTTGCTGGAGAGCCAACAGGGCATCCTTCCCAAGGAGATCATCCCTCCCAAGGAGATCATCCTTCCCACAGAAGACCAGCCCTCCCAAAGACATCATCCCTTCCAAGGAGGTCATCCCTCCCCAGAAGATCATCCCTCCCACAGAAGGGTGGTGGGACCACTGCCAATCCCAGCACACCATGTTCCCAAAAATCTGGACTGTTCCATCCTCTTTTAGCCTGTGTGAAAGTCTCTGATGTGCCAATGATGACAGCTCCAAGAGTGTCAGGAATGACACCTCTTTAGGGTCCTTCTGCATTCCTGCTGCTCTTTTGTATGGATATCTGCTCCTGAGAGCTTTGGGACCTGCATGATCAGTGTGCAACTGGCTTGGACATCCCCAAGGAATGACCAAGGGAAACCACCTCAGAGCTGACAGAGCAAAGTTCCCAAGAGCTCACTGAAAGCGTCACACCACCAGGAAGGGATCAACAGAAAGTGAGACCCAAAGAAGTCACCTGAGAGCTGCCAAAATGAGCTGTGCTCACCAATTAAAGTGCTGAAAAATCCATCATTCCATTACAATGGCTAAGACTGGGAGAGTTGGGATTGTTCAGCTGGAGAAGAGAAGGGTCCAGGGGACCTAATTGTGGCCTTGCAGTGCCTGAAGGGAACTATAGGGGAGGTGGAGAGAGACTGTTTGCAAGGGCTGGAGGGACAGGACAAGGGGAATGGCTTCAAACTGCAAGAGAGCAGGGTTAGGTGGGGTATTGGGAAGGAATCCTTCCCAGAGAGGGTGGGCAGGCCCTGGCACAGGGTGCCCAGAGAAGCTGTGGCTGCCCCAGCCCTGGACTTGCCCAAGGTCAGGTTGGACAGGGCTTGGAGCAACCTGGGCTGGTGGAAGCTGTCCTATGGCAGGGAGTGGGACTGGATGGGCTTTAAGGTCCCTTCCCACAAAACCAGTCTGGAATTCTGTGATTCTAAGACTCTTCAGAGCAAAAGGGGCTATTCAGCATTTCTGTAAGACCTGTGGGGAGGAGAACTTCACCTTCCAAGTGGCCCTGAACTGTGACTTGCCAAGAGTTGTCTGCTCCCACTGTGGCTGTCCGTGTCCAATATTATATTACATTCCAGAAACCAAAATTATTGCCTGCAGTTATTCACCAGATCTTCATCAACCATCAGTTCCATCAATCATTTTAGTTACTGTCCTAATCTTTTTGAGAGGGTATCTACATGTTGTTATTCTACTCAAGCCCATAAACCATGAAATGCAAGGGTTTATTCCATGCTATATATTCCTTATTTATTCCAGTGCCTCAATATATATGACATGCACACTGTTGAAAAAATTGCAATGTTGTCATTGAAAATAATGATCTAAATGCATCCCAGGACTTAATCTATATTTCCCTGAGTGTTTTATAATGTGCATGAGGTAGAGAAAAAGGTCTTCAAGTTATTTGGGAGGAAATATATATCACTGTGACTGTACAGATGTCTTCAGGCAGAGCTTGTTACCAGGATTCTTTAATTTACATTTTTGCTATGTTTATGTGCTCTGTTTTAATGCTTCTTCACCTACTTTGGATATTAACAAGTGGAGGAAGAGATATTTTTATGAGCCATACCCAGTGAAACACAGAAAAGGTAAGTTAAAAATTGATAAGCAATATTTATTAATATTTCCCTGCACAAAGAACAAAGTCTGATTTCCAGAGCCTTCAGAAATGAAACCTTTAGAAATACAGATTTGGTCCTGATGGCCACACAAACAACAATTTCAGTTTGTTATGATTATGGGGAAGTTTCAACACCTCCAAATAAATATATTGTGGTGAGAAACTGAATAACTTCTTCCTCTTTTTTTAAACAATGCTGTTATTCTGGCAATCTCTGTTTTTATGGGCTTGTAAAAGATAACATTAAAGCAGATGGAAAGCATGCCAATCCCACAAAATCATCTATTATTAACGTGGAATAGATAGTGAAGAATAAACTATTGGCTTTAGAAATGTTCCAGCACTTTAAGACACCCTTAGAAAGATCCATGACCCCCCAATGCTTTCAGTCCATGTTTTATAAAGCACTAAGAAAGTGAGGAGAAAAAATGTTGGGAGATTTTCAGTTGGTTTTTTTTTTCCCAGTCCAAATAAAACTTTGGAGTATCAATGGAAAAAGGGTTGTGAGCCACAGGTGGGAGAGGGAATGTCCCCACCTATACCAATCTCCAAATACGGTGCTGTTTCTCCTCCCAAACCTTCCCCACCTTCTCAGGGTCTCACCAGTGGGTATAATTTTCAGTAACACTGAAATCTGGGAGCAACACATGCTGTTGGTTCTCCCACTCTGCTGACAGCTGCATAAAATTCAGTATAAATGATTTTAACATCTGCACATTCAAAGTAGAAAACCTAATTCAATTGATCATTTCAAGTCTTCCTTTACTGAATAGGCTGTTTAAATTTGTTTACTTCCTACAGCAGGTATTCCAGAAGGACAAGAAAAGTATATACACTATTTGGTCTTTTTTAAAAAAAGGGAAAATTTGAAAATATTCTTACCCATCTTCCCTTCCATGTGAGGGTGGGCAGGTCCTGGCACAGGTTGCCCAGAGAAGCTGTGGCTGCCCCATCCCTGAAAGTGTCCAAAGCCAGGTTGGGTGGAGCTTGAAGCAACCTGGGCTGGTGGGAGGTGTCCCTGCCCATGGCTGGGGGTGGAATGAGATGATCTTTAAGGTCCCTTCCAACCCAAACCAGTCTGTGATTCAATGAAATTTAAATCCCAGCATTGCTCCCATGACCTTTCTTCCCTGAATCCTGCCCTGTTTACACCTCTCTGGGTAATGTCAGGATTTTCCCTTTGAGGGAGTCCCTTCCCTTCTCCCCTCGCTGGCTCAGGATGCACGTTCAAGATTTTATCAGCTCCAGCACCGATAGAACTTAGTGAATGAAAATGTGCTTTTGTTCTCATTTTTTAGACATCGTATCAGGGAGAAGGAGAGCTCCCTGTTTGGCTGACAGAAACTAAGTGGCTTTATCTGTTGTCCTCTGCTTCCTTATCGACTGCTTTCTGTTGTTTCCAGAAAAACCCTTTTGTAAGGGGGAAGGAGCTCAATAACAAGCACTGCACTAATTTCAAAGGACAGGTTTCTGTCCCTGGATGTTCATGCCATGACCCTGCTTGTGAACAGTGATACAGGAAGGATGTGTGGGGATGTTCAGACTGTCACCACAGTGCTCAGGACATCCCTAATCCTCAGACAGCCTGAGGGAGAGGAGCCACACACATGCTCTGCATGTCCATCCCTAAAGAGAACAGAAGCTGCTGCATCTTCCCTCTTCATGTATGAAATCCCTCATCCTGAAACAACAGTTTCTTGCCCTGCCCTCTCCTCCTGCATGCACTTGACTCACGTTTGAACTCCTCCTCTCCTCTGCCCAGCTGTGCAATGCTGGGAGACCAAAGAGCCCACCTGGCAAGGGCACAGGCAGCAACATGGGCAGGTTTCAGTGCCCTGCTCACAGTGAGTTGGTTGGGCCTGGGAAAGAAAACTGGAAAACTGGAAGGAAAAGAAGCTTGAGATGAGTTATGTTTGGGAAAATGGTTCCCACCACTGCTGCCCCATCCCTGGAAGTGTGCAAGGCCAGGCTGGATGGGGCTTGGAGCAACCTGGGCTGGTGGAAGTTGTCCCTGCCCAAGGCACGGGTGGCACTTGATAGGCTATAGGGTCCCTTCCAACCCAATCATTCTGGGATTCTATGAAAGAAGAGGAAATGGAAATCGCTCTATAGGACTAACAAATACTTGGTTTTTAAAATTATTTTATCCTTTATCATTTACATTGTATCACAGATGATTATAATATTACATTATGTTATATCATGTATCATGTTGATACGTTATCATTTACACTATCTCATATTAAACTCATTTTTTTACAATTAATCCATTCTAGTAGCATCTGCAGTCACATTCAGTGCTGGCCAAAGCTGTGTTACCATAAATTGAGAGTTTTCAGGGCAGCCTGTGGACCTCAAACTCTGCCCTCAGTACCTGTTGCACCAGCAGATGGAGTGGAGACCAACACCTACAGAGGTGGACAAGGGTCTCCAACAGATCCCTGAAGGTTTTGTGGGTGGAGGACCAAACCTCTCCATGCCTCAGCCTCCTGCAAAGTGCCACAACATTCCTTTTGCCCTCTCTTTTTAGGAAGTTGTTGCAATTTGTGAGTGGAGCCAACTTCCCACAGCTTTTCTAAAGCAACTGGTTGTGCTTGGGGTTGGGAGGTGGTGGTGGTGCCAACACCTCAGATGACAAATGGCAGCTCAGACATCTGGCACGGAGCTCTTACAGGTACATCTATTTCCTGAAAATGCTAAAACACAAATGATACAAACCATCCCAAAGCAAAACAAAGGATGGCTCGAGCTGATAGTTGCTGTTGTATTTCCAAATGAAAATATACATCACTGAGGGGAATGTGCCGTGACAGAGCAGCTCCCAAAAATGGCTCTAGGAAAAGGAATTCCCCTCCAAAATAATCCTCACATCCATAGCTGTGACTGAACTGCCAGTGGAACAAACAGCCTCAAGACAGCCCAGAAGCCTGAGGGAGATCCATTGGTCTCCAGAGGACACTGGGTTTGCTCCACTGCCCTTTCAGGACTGAATTATACATGAGGTGGTTCCCTTTCATTTCCCAGCTTTCTTCCCCCTCCCTGCCATCCACAACCACAGCACCAAGAGCCCCTAAAGTGCAGCATGTTTTCAGCACCATGGAAAACACCCACTGGATTTTCTTCTCATGCCACTCATTGTCCCAAAGCTAACAAAAACCTGGTTTCCCACTCATTTCTTACCACTCTCCTTGTTGGGTTTTCTTCCCCTTCTATTTGTTTGGCTTTTCATCACTGCATGACAAAATTTCCTAATTGCAGAGAGGAAGTCAGCCATAATTATCTTTTTTTTTTTTTTTTTTTTTTTTTTTTTTTTTTTTTTTTTTTTTTTTTGCTAAGATTACTTTCCAGAGACCTCAGGCAAATGAGAAACTGGGCTGCCTGGTTTTATATTCTCATAGTTGCCTGCAGTGACAGGAGTTCTGCTGAGCTGTGCACAAAAAAAAGCAGGACTCTGTCAGGGCCAATGTACATTCCAATTATCAGGCCCCTCCAGGTTCCTGAGCCTGTACAAGGCACAGGGACACAAGGATGTGCCATGTCCTGCAGTGTTGGGGGCTCAAATGGAAGTATTTCCACTATTTCCCTTCCCCCATCTCCCAAACCCTCTCTGCCATCCCAAAGGGGCATTGCCACAGCAGAGAGTGACAAGTAGATGGTTTTTGCTGTCCTGATGGAAAAGAAGTCAAGGAGGGCATAGAGATCCATTAAACAAAAGGAGGGGAAAGCCATTTCTTCACTGAAAGAAGCCTTGGCACAGGATGCCCAGGGCAGTGGTGGAGCCACCACCTCTGGAAGTGTTTAAAAAACAGGTTTAGTGGCCATGGGGGTGATTTGTCAAAGCCTGGACTTGATGATCATTCAGGTCTTTCCCAGCATTAATGATTCTATGTCCCAAGTAGCCAAGCCCCCAGTGCATGTCACAGCCTGGGCACTGCCACAGGGTTTCCTTCAGAAGGAGCATCACCCCAAATTCACTTGCATTTCTGATGAGTCAGGCTGCAGTAAATCTCTATTTTCAATTATAAAACATTTTAAAAAAGTACAATAATCGTATTTAAAGCCCATCTTCGACCACCTGAGAGAAGAGTTATCAATGCAAGGCCTTTCTCTTCTCTCCAGATGTCTCCTCACTGAAGCAGAAATGGGGACTGGAAATAAAACAGAAACGTTCCAGCAGCAACTTTGTCCTGAAAGAAAGACTTCAGTGACTCCCCTGGAAATACTTTCAGGGCAAAACTAACCTTGTGCTTTTGGAAAAAAAAAAAAAAAAAAAAAAAGTGTATTATATTATTTATGAATAAAAGCCTTCGATAGAGAAAGGCTTCAGTGAACTTCTGCAGGATTTTTTTAGAGGTTTCCACAATAAACACAAAGAATTTTAAAAAACACCTTCTCCCTCTTCATCCTTCCCAAATCTGGACGTTTAAAAATAAAAACAACAGAATGGAACACAGTCAGAATGAAAATGTGAGTTCATCTGTGGGCTGATAACACATAAAAATGAGCATTTGTATATTTGGATGCATCTTATTTACACCCAGGGAAGACACTGGGAATGTCATAAAATCCTGTGGAAAAAAAACCCCAAACTTAACGGCCTTACAGTCATGTGAAATTTAGAAGAAAACTGGCCAAAATTTACTACCTGGAATGCAAATTCCTTGCAAAAATATGCAACACACTTTTTCAGTCACATCAAATATGCAAAAAAAGATGGTTGCAAATGGAAAGCAAAGCAAAACACAGATGCACCATAAATTTCCTTCTGGTCCCATCACGAGGAGCAAAAAGGCTGAGAAGAGTTTTTGCATTTTTATTTCCTCCATTCAGTTTATTCACCTCTTTTTGCTGTGAATGAGGCATCCATTAAAATATTAAAAGATATTTAGTAGGTGATGTGAAATTATTAAAAACAGGATAAAAAAATGCTTGTCAGCATTGGGTTTTTAATCAAATTGAATACAAAGCAGCTAATGAGGGCAACTCAGCCCCAGACCCATTCAAAATGCCAACTTGATTCTTCAAACCCTCCCCTCCAGCTTTAACATGGGGATGATTGCAAGAAAAAGCAGTGATCCAATATGGTAATTTCCTCTTTGTTTTGTTTTGTTTTGTTGTTTTTTTTCTGCTGATGTTCCTCTTCATTTGAAGGCTCCTGTCAACCTCCCTTCCTCAGCAGATCAAAGCCAGGCATCCAGTTTGTACCAGACACCATCAGACAAAATTACACTTAAAGAATCTCCAATGTAATTAAAAACAACTCTGTGTAACCCATCTCAAAGAGGTACCAATTCCCCGCTCTTGAAGCATCTTCTGGGAAGGTGACAAAATGTGACTTAAAGCTGATGCTGAACATGCCACCTCCTTCCTTTGAAGTCCTAATTAATTATCTTACCTGAGCACCTCGATAAACAGGAGACTGTGGGGCTGCTTTTGCATGCTGAGATAACTGTGTTCCTTCCCCTCACTGATGCCAAGGGAAACTATGGAATTCTGGGCACCAATTTGACCTTGGACAAAGAATTTCAGGAGACTGGCTGAGGTCCTTGGATTCATTTTGGGGACATACCCCCTTCAAGTACCCTGCAAGCAGCTGGTCACTCAAGGGGTTTTGGTGGCCCTGACCTAGAGGGAATTCATGGCCAGAAGTGGGGCCTTTGTCTCCCACTGGAGTGCTGGGAATGTGTGAATGCCAAAAGCCAGAGGAGAAAAGGTTGATGGACCAACCCACGTAATAATTCCAAAATCCAGCTGAAAACAGCATGGAGAAGAAATCAGGATGCTGGAGGGAAAAGCCTCAATCTCACAAGGGAATATTGTTTAATTCACCTTGTGGGGTTTTCTCTAAGTTTATTTAGGTTGAAATAAAGCCATTTTTGCCTGATGCTAAAGCTCAGGGGGTCATGCAGGGAGCAGGAGACAGTCCAGCACCCCCAAGGCAGCTCAGACAGGTTCACATCTCCGAGTTCAGACCTCATCCTCACCTTCCCTCTCTGGAAGGGCTCCAAAAGTGCCTCCCTGGGGCCCCCAGGAGGCCACCAGCAAGCACAGGTAGACCTGGACCCCCAAAGTGCCTGTTTTGTCCCAGTTCCACCTGCCACAAGTGTACCCCGAAGAACCCCCAGGAGTTTCCTGCCCAGGTCAGGTTGGCTCCCACTGGCTGCTTTTATTCAGCACTTCCCAGATGCTCTGGATTGGCTCCGTGGCACAAAAGACATGGATTGAAACTCATTCAGCTGCTGCTGCCAAGAGTGTGACTGCAAGAAGCTTCCAGTGTTTATAGGCTTGAAAAAGATGAAAACATCCAGTTTGTCACGTGAAGGGGCTGCCAAACCCAGCCTGGAGAGCAAGAGATGGAGTTGGTTTTCATTAACCCTTCTCTATTGGCTTCTTTTTAAGAAAATGAGATAGATCTCAGGCCAGCCCAAGCAGGATTTATTCCTTTCCAAATGACAAAGAAATAGAAAACACAAGGTACTTGGCAAAGGATTTCTTGGAGTACCTTGGCAGCTTGTCATTGATAATGGAATTGTTGTCTGATCTTCAGTCATTTGCAATTTAATTTACCCACAAAACCAACCTCTTCTTTTTGTGCATATTTCTCCACAGTGTGCCTATTTACCTTCCCAAACCAGGAAGAAATACATTAGATGATTTAAAGGGTAGTCCTTAACGCAATTTAAAGCCTTGCAAATTGATTTTCCTTAATGAACTTTATATCCTGCCATCCTGTCGTTTTTCCTCTAGTACATTCAATTAGGCCATAATCAGTCATTAAGGATTAGATAATGGGAATGTGACATCATCCACACAGGGCAGAAATTTTGGGGGGAGAGATTAATTAAAATCTAATTTCCATGCAAGGCTAGACCATCTGAACCAAAAAGTGCCTCTGATAATTGCAAGGGGAAAAAAATGGAGGGAAAAAATAATCCTGGAAAACCCCAAATGGGGAAAGAAAGAACACCCAGCTTGGGTTGAGGGAGAAGTTGAGAGAGAAAATGTTCCTCTTTTGGGTGTAAGAGAGAGAACCTTTGTGCTCTAAATACACATCTAATCTCCACAGAGAACACTGCTCAGCAGTTCCATTTGCCCCGTATCAAAGAAGGGACAAGAAAATGGATCTGTTTATCTGATGCAACAATCACTGCAACACAGGGTTTGTTGTTCCTCCTCTCTGGTTTTCAAAAACAGGCATGTTGTCACCATTCTTAAAACAAACTGAAATTTAAGGGGTGTACCAACAACCAAGAACTTTCTAGTAACAACACCCATATTGCTGCAGGGAGTTTGGAGACCCTCATGGTTCAGAACAAAGTGAAAAAAAAGCTCCAACTCAGTAAAAATAGCTGCTTAAGTGCATAATAGTTGTGCTTTTCAAACAGCACCTTCAAAGTCAGCCAACTCACAAGCAATTTTTGGGACACACCTCCAGGGCAGGTGCTGGAGGGAAAAAGAAGATTCAAAGCCTACAAATCCTCAGCTGACACACCTCGTGGGGGCATCACTGGCCTCATCTACTGTTTCTCTTGGAATTTGTCTTCATTTATGGTCAGGAAAACAAGATCCAAGTCTGAGGGTCAGAATGTTCCACAAAGATCTCTTTGTGGGGTCTGGGGTTTGAGTCGGGTCTTTTGGGGGGGTAGTTGAGCCTTTGTCAGCTCTTTTTAGAAGGATTAAAAGTAAAATTCCAGCTTTTGTGTGGGTTTTCTCTTATTAGATGGTTTTCAGGCTGCTGGAAAACTCTTGTTCTCCAAACAGAATCTTTAATTTGATTTTAAAAAATGTCTTTCCCACATTATCTTTTTTCCCTTTAACCTTCTAGGCTTTCTCTGTTGCCCAAACCTTCCAAGCATCCCAGTAACCATCCATAACCCTAGTCTTAATTAAGAAGGGAAGTGTTTTGGCTCATTAGTCTAAGTCTGTTTGGAAAAATGGTTAACAAAGTTGTAACTGAGGTTTCTTTCAGTGCATTCCTTCCCCAAAGATAAGGCAATTAACGTGGTCTCACAAAAAAATCAACCTTTCCCCCCCACTGACTCAGTGGAGGTGCCCAGAAATAAGGACAAATCAATAGCAGAATCACAGGGGGAAAGGAACAAATACATCTTTCTAATTGCAGTATGTGTAACCCATTGCACAGCAGCCTCTTGTGGATACTCTAATGGGAATGGGAATACAGGTTTTATGCTTAGGATAATTCCAGAGAGGAACTGGGAATACATGGAATGAGCCAGTTCTTTCTAGATGCTTTTACACACATGAGTCAAAGTGTTCCCATTTTCTCTGTATTCCCATGATATCCTGAGAAGAAACCTGTGTTGTAATGTGTAGTGTAAGTGAAATATAAAATAAAAACCAGTTAACTGGCCAAGAACCTGCAATTTCTCCTTAAATCCACACCCCTTATAGACCTGACTCAGTCCCTAGTGAGGTGAGACAGAATAGATCACATGAGTGGGGACAACAAGATTTAATATGAGCTTGGCCAAAGCACTGGAGAGCAAAGACAAAGATTTCTTTACTGATTTCATGTTTACACTGGACTGAAGCCATCACAGATCCTGTCAGGACAAGTCTCAGAAACTTCTTCAAATCTGTGCAATATTCACTTAGATGTGCAAATATTCCTCACAGCCATTCCTGCAAAGCTGAATTCCCTCAAACCATGGAAACACTAAAGTAGCAAAAGCATCATGGCTGGGTTTGGGTTCCACCCTTGGGACTTTGCTTCTCCTCCCCTCAACTGCTTTGAAACCACAGCACCTGGAAAACTCCACTTCCAGCCCAGTTGCTTCTTGTCAGCTGGAGGGGACAGGGTAGGGCTGTTAGAGGGACAAAAATGCAGGAAATGTTCCCAGGCCAAATCCCAGCCCATTCTATTCCACCTACAGAAAGAAAATAACTACGTGGTGAATCTGCAAGGCATTGACCATTTGAGAGGAGCTGCTGGTCTGCACATTTCTGTTTTCATTTCCCCTCTGCTGGGTGAGAACTGAGGCTCTTGTCTCCCAGTCAGCACAAACTCTGCATTTCTCCATCTGCATCTGGGCCTTTCTGAAAAATGAGCATCCTGATTACGACTCTGCCCTTCCCTTCCCCTGCTCAGCTCCAGCTGCTGCCTTTCCTCATGCATTTCCAAAAACTGAGAGGCAGAACCATTGACTTACTATTTATTTTGCTCTTGGGAGTTGTCTCACTTCCTTTTGCAGCTCCCTGAGTATCTCTGAAAGGAGGAGTGCCCAGCTGTGCCCTTGGGCACCTGCAGGGCCCTGGGAGGGAGTGACAACTGGGTCAGTGCCATCACCATGCCCTAAAAACCAACTTTTATAATTCTCCCCTCTCACCTCCAGGTGAGAGGAATGAAGTCAGTAGAATCTGTGAGGGGAGGAAGGTAGGGATGGGGAACTGATGGAAAACAACTCTTGGTGATATTAATCCTTGGCAAAGAAATCTGTGTTAGGTGGGACACACCTCAAGAAGTTGTGGCTCACAGAGGGATTCCCGATGGCTTCTCCCAGCTCTACCAGGAAGAGCTCAGCTGGGCACACCCCATCTGCCAGGCCAACCATAGTCCCCTTTCCAGGCACCACTTTGGGATCTGCCCACTCTCCAGTCACAAGACGACAGATCTCATGTTGCTACTTCCTTTTGGTTCTGTTCTGGAGCAAAACAGCAAACCCCAGGCAGGGGACCACCTTTCCTGCTCCGTAGAGGACTATTCCAGCAGGAAAGGCTGACACACCTACTGGCTGAAATGAGTTCACAAAGAACAAGAGTGGCTCAAACCAAAGGAAAATCCAGAGCAAAACCTTGTTTCTCCCCTCCCATCTCATCCTTTCATCTCACCTTATTCTAATAACCTTGAAACTCTGTGTGAGCATCTGGATCACAAATAAACATAAAAATAGCATAATATTACTGGATGGAGAAATTAATTTCTAATAATGATGTGGGGTTTTGCCATGGAACATTTACTTTCTTATTAAAACTCTGCTCACAGAAGGTTCAGCTTCAGCAAGGAAGTTTGCACATCAAACAGTCAGGAGGGGCTTTTTTGAATGGCCAAAGTGTGATTCACTGAAGATGGTTATCACCATTCCCTTCCCTCCACCCTCTCAGAACCTCACAGCCTTCCATAAAAACCTTCCCACATCCTGGAGCCCCATGTACTCTGCTCTGTTGCAGATCATGACCCTTCTTTGGCTTTTTCTGTGTCATTTTGCCCCTCTACAAGAAGAGTTGCTTTCTCTGGAGGCTGTTTGCATTCCTGGGGTCCCTGTGCCACCCACTGGTGGGATGGTTGCTTTTTCATCAGCCTGGCAATTCACTTGGGTCTCCTCCTGCCCAGCCAAGATTGGCTTTAGGTTTTTTCAGTAGTAAAGAGCAAAGCTTCTACTCCCTTCATAATTAATCACAGGTTAAAGAGCTGCATGAATTACACGAGCCTCGGGAGAGACATCCCTTGCTGAGTTTCCAGCAAAGCACACAACTTTGCTTTGTGCATTTGGCTAATAGAACCATTAGTCACTGAGCTGGGGCGGGGGGTGGTGGTGGTGGTGGTGGTGGTGTTAAATCCTTGTTTTTTCAAAGCTTGCTCATCTGTGGAAGATGATTTTCTAACATGAGCTCTACCTCTATAACTCACAGAAAATTGGGTGTTGTGTGAGTTTATACCTTGTGGCAACTTGGTGAGCCACAGCTGAAAATTCAAATATCATTGTGTTTTTCCAGTCAAGCCCTCTGAGGGTTTTCTGACAGGGTAGTGGGAGGGACACTCACTCAGCACATGGGTTTCCAGGGAAGCAGATGGGTGAGAGGGGAAATACAACCAGATTTATCAACAAATATCACCCCAGCTTTTAACGTCCTTCCCTGCTATGTCTCCAGACTTGTCTCATTGTTCACACCACAGTAAGGGACAATTGGTTCATACACATCACTATCACCAGCAATTCCTCAAAAGGTGTTAAATCCCCCCATATGTGCCACTTGCACAGAGCCTCATGAGATTGCCTTTGTTTCACTCCTTATGAAGTACTTTTGGATTCAAAGCAAAGTGTAAAAAAAAAAATCACTTTGAAAGATGATTTCAATCTAACTGGTAATTTATTTCATTAGAAGTAATAGGAACAAAAGAAGAATCACAGAATGGTTTGAGTTGGAAGGGACCTTAAAGCCCTTCCAGGGCCACCCCTTGCCATGGGCAGGGACACCTCCCACCAGCCCAGGACAGTCCAAGCCCTGTCCAACCTGGCCTTGGGCACTTCCAGGGATGGGGCAGCCACAGCTTCTCTGGGCACCCTGTGCCAGGGCCTGCCCACTCTCACAGCCAGGAATTCCTTCCCCATATCCCACTGGCAGTGGGAAGCCATTTTCCCTTGTCCTGTCCCTCCATCCTTTGTCCAAAATCCTTCTCCAGCTCTCCTGGAGCCCCTTCAGGCACTGCAAAGGCCACAATTGGGTCACCCCAAACCTTCTCTTTTCCAGGCTGAACAATCCCAGCTGTCCCAGCCTTTCTTCCCAGCAGAGCTGCTCCATTCTCTGACCATCCTGGGGCCTCCTCAGGTCTCCAGCAGCTTCATGTCCTTTCCTAATCCAGCCTTGGGTTGTTCTCTCTGTGGGCAAAACAGCCTTGGCTCTGTTTCTTCAGATCGACAGCAGCCTAACATGTTCCTTTAGGGAATTTAAGGTGGAAAACTACACTCCCAGCGGCTCTGTGGAAAAATACACTACCTACCCTTTGGCTGCTTCAAACCTGTCAGCCAGAATTGGTGGAGAGGCTTGAATCTGCCAGTTTGTTCTTTTTGTATTCAAGAGCCATTTGAGAAGACCTGGTTGCTGAGAGAAAATTCATCTGATTTGTGTGGCTGCAGGTTCAAAGATACAAATTAAGAACTTCTGAGAATATTAACACTTCCAAAAAATTGTTCAGGGAGAGAAAAAAAACCCTCCTATGATTTATGCATTATACTTTTATTACCAGTACAGAATAATTTGTTCTCATCCTTTCTTCCCTCGTTCTTATCTCCAACAGCTTTTCTTCTTTAATTAGACTTCCTTCTTAAATTGCTTTAAAACACAGGGAAGGTACAAACACTGTCAATAGTGCTTGAATAGAATTTCAAACAGCAAGGCATGAAATGCAGAAACACGAATTGCTTCAGCTTTCAATTGCCTGGAACAAAATGCTGCTTTTCCTGCAGTTTGGTTAATGTGTGGTTTACAAAAGGAATCCAGGAGATTATCTTCATTCAGCAATCCCAGGTCAGGTGCCATGGCTTTAATGAGATTAAAGAAAAGGGGATGGAAAACACCCCTGGCTACATCTGAAACTTCCAAGTGGCTCCAGACATACTTAATGGAAAAAACTTGGGCACCAGGAAATGCCAATAAATCTGTTTTCTTTTTAAGAAAAAAAAAAAAAGAAGAAACATTAAAAGGACATCAATCACACTTTTCTTAACAGAATGTTAGAGAGTGACAATTAAAGATGCCCCATTGCACTGCAGCACAGCTTAAATCATGTTTCACACTCTGAGCCACTATCTGAGAATGTTATTAAAAGTATTTCTTCATTGCACTATTAAATCCTAAAAGTAGAAATAAATTTTGTTTTTACACTAGTGAGATGATCAAATCTTTCTCTTTAAAACTTGTCTTTATGTCTTCTGTATATGCTTTTATTAAAAAAACAAGCCTAAATTGTTCTATTAGAAAGCTACATTTGAAATGAAGTTTTTAATTTAGAGAAATAAAGATTCCAAGCTTGACCATTTCTATTCCTTTGCAAACAAATAAAAAGGAATATTCAACCAGGTAGCTTTTCGCAGCAGACAGATTGGATTCATTAAAAAAAAATCAACATTAACAGCAGGTGCAAGAAAATTATCCCCTCTCTTCAAAATGGATTTTTGTTTCCCCCATTGCTCTGATACCAAAAGCAGTTGCATTCCTAGAGGACCTTCAGTGTAACATCCCCTGGGCTGCCAAGGAGGATCTTCCACGGAGGAGGCTCAGATGTTGTCACCACCAAGGCATCATCCTCCCTCTCCAGTGCTCAACACAAGAGCTGTGAACTCTGGTTTTCCAAACACATTTCCTGGCTTGAGCATCAATTCCTGCTAGGAGTGCAAGTGGGGAGTGGGAGTGCATCTCCTCCTCCCCAAAATCTGACAGGGAGACCTTCTTCAGCTTCTGCAAGAACAATGAATGTTGCCCAGGTGGTTCCCTTTGGGCAGTGTGGTTGTCCCACGTTGTCGCAGGTTGTCCAAGCTCTCAGGTGGTTTTTTGTACACACACTTCTCTCCTATTTATCTCCCTGTAAATAGTGTCTCCCAACCCAATGAGGAGAATTTGAAGGCTCCTTTCCTGCAAGGCTCACAAAGAAAAAAGATTATTTCCAGCTCATTTCCATGAGTGGCACTGAGCCATGTGCCAGGTTGAAAAGCTCTGTTTCTATTTGTCTCCTCTCTCTTTCCAAAACCTTAAAATCTGAAACCAATTTGTTGCTTTGTGCATTGCTTTGTGCAAAGTGCCCCCTGGAGATCCCAGCAAGGCCAGACCCCCTCTCAATTCTACCTAGACAGAGGAGATGGCCCTGGGATGATGCTGTGGGAGTACAAGGGTGCAGGAGAGCTGTATCTGCAACCCTGGCCCGGAAAACCCTGGCAAGGGACATCTCGGAGCAGGTGGGGGTTACCCAAGGTTTTGTGAAGCTTTTGGGATTTATGGTCAGCTCTGGGCTGGGTAATTATAAAGCAAGTTGGTTTAGATATCAATGATTATTAGTAACACCAGACAGTGTTCAAGAAGGGTCCAAGGCCAGGTTGGATAGGGCTTAGAGCAACCTGGGAGAGTGGAACTTGTCCCTGCCCATGGCAGGGGGTGGAACTGGATGGGCTTTAAGGTCCCTTTCCACCCAAACCGGTCTGGGATTTGGTGTACCTATGGATGTTGTAGGCACAACCTCAGTTTCATTTGATGCCTAAATGTCTTTTAGGTGAATAAAAGCTACTTTATAACTGATATTTCTGGGCCATGATTAATGCAGGTAGTGAAGGTCATCTTGTAAATGAAGTGCCTGCAGATTTCTCCTTTTATTGCAGGCAATTCAATGGCCAATTGTGTTTGATGAGTCTCTTTTTTTCCAGAAGGAATGAGTGAGATGTTTGTGGTTGCATTCCTTCCCAGGTAGAGGAGATGTCTCAGATTCAAACCTTCAGCTACAAAGCTCTTTCCCTTGACAAAAAATACCCCTGGACAGAGTGAATCCAGCTCTTGTTGGTCCTGCTCATCCATCTCCCAAGGCAATCATGTTTCCTAGAGACTGTCAGAAAAAGGGAGTGGGAGAGGGAACTTGGAAAACACAGGTCGTCACTCAGGCTTTTCCAATATATCCCATCTCTTCCTCTGCCTAAGAAGCCCAGGAACATGAGATGTCTTCTGCTCTGCATTTCCAGGCCAGAGAAACACAAAGAGATGGAATACTTAAAAGTGTGTTTTATCTCTAGGAGATGTCCAGCAAGATAAAAAGAGCTAAATATCACAGCAATTTAAATCATTATTTGTCTTCTGGAATAACTTGCAGTAATTTTCCACAAACAAGTCTGTGAAATTTTCTCTAATCATGGTGGGTTTGGGTTTTTTGTTTGGTTGGTTGTTTGGTTTTTTTTTAGGAGCTGCTCTTTTCCACCTGTTTCCATTTTAATGTGTCCTCAATATCAGTTACTTTTACTTCAGCTCGAAGGGGGAAATAACTAGGATGAACAATAACCCTCCCTTTCAGAAACAAAAATATGATATTGCTAGTGGAAGAAAACAGAGAAAATTGCCGGAGAAATAAAATCCCAGCAAGTGTTTTCATTTGTCAAATTTACTCAGCAAGAAGGTCCTCAGTAAAGAAAATAAAATCCATAAACCCTGCATCAATTATCTCAGAGTGCAGGCACCAGGCTGTACTTTTCCTTAATTTCTGCATATTGGAAAATGATGGTTACACACACTCAGTCAACAGGGAGGCAGCAAATCCATACAAAGCCCAAGAATCCCCAGCTCTTGCTGGGCATTGTGGAAATCCATGCAATTCTGCAGCCGTGGAAACCCCAGAGCTGAAACAAGAGTCTGAATTAATCTGTGCCACTGGATCTAAAACTGCTGTTTCTGGAAAATGTGAGGAGGTAAATGCCTCATTAACTGGTTTTGGATCCTGGTGGAGGTGTGTCCTTCATCACTAATTAGCCCTCAAGTAGCCCAGGCTCTGAGAAATGCTTGTCTCCCAGCCTTGAGCCTCGAAGACCTAAGAAAGAAGAAAGAAATTGTGAGCAAAATGCATGTTTTCCATCCCAGACCTCTCTCATTAGCTGCTCAAGGCCACATTCCTGAGCTCACATCTAGGAGACATAATCAGGGTGTGTGGATGCAACTGGGTGATTTAAAACAGTACTGCTCTACTGATGGAGTCATGCAGAAAATGGGATTTATTGGGACTTCTTCAGTTCCCACGGTGGTGAACCACTAACAGCCTGTGCCAAGAAAAAATACATGGAATAACAGAAAGAGGTAAGGAAACTCATGGCAAGGATCTAACTGAAAAGGAGACAACAGGAAAAGCTGAGACTGAGAGTGGAAATCATAAGAATTGGGGGTTTGTTTATATAAATACATGGATATTACTCAAAAAACCACAAACTCTGAAGAAGCAGAACAAGAAGCAGAGAAGAAATAGAAGAAGAAGCAGAGGAAAAAGCAGAAGAAGGAAGAAGAAGAAGGAAGAAGAAGGAAGAAGAAAAAGAAGGAAGAAGAAGGAAGAAGAAGAAGGAAAAAAGCCCTAAACAGAAAGTGAAGGTAAAAAATAAACATGTAGTTGATCTACCAGAAAAACCACTAAACTTTCACTAGATATTTTTAGTAGATTTTGAGTTTGTTGTTTTTTTTTTTTAAAGTTGAGCTAAAAATCTAGGGGTTTAGCTATACCCTGCTGGTGCTTTCAGGGTACACCTTCAGCCTTACCTTTCTCTTTTTGATGCTGAGCTCAAGCCCTCTTTTAAAATACACACGTTGTGTCTGCAGTGCCATCAAGTGCTGGCAGCCAGTCCACCCACGGAATCAACAAACCATGGAATCCCTGGGGCTGGAAAACCCCTCCCAGCCCACAGAGTCCACCCTGTGCCTGATGCCCACCTTGTCCCCCAGCCCAGAGCACTGAGTGCCACAGCCAGCCCTGCCTTGGGCACCTCCAGGGCTGGGCACTCCAAACCTCCCTGGGCAGCCCCTTCCAATGCCTGCCCACCCTTTCCAGGAGGGAATTCCTGCTGCTGTGCCCCCTGCCCTGGCCCAGCCTGAGGCCATTCCCTCTCCTCCTGACCCTGTGCCCTGGAGCAGAGCTCGACCCTGCCCTGGCTCTCCCTCCTGGCAGGGATTGCAGAGCCAGAAGGTGCCCCCTGAGCCTCCTTTTCTCCAGGCTGAGCCCCCCCAGCTCCCTCAGCCCTTCCTGCTGCTCCAGCCCCTTCCCAGCTCTGTTCCCTGCCCTGCACACACTCCATCCCCTCAGTGTCTCTTCCAGGAGTGCCCAGAACTGGACACAGCCCTCGAGGTGCCCCAGCAGTGCCAGCAGAGGGACAGGCAGTGCCCTGGGGCTGTGACACCCCATTTTTGACGTGAGCCACGATGCCTTCCAGGGCATCACTCTAAAACAGGGAGTTTATTTCTATCTAAAATAGAATATCTACAATGGATGTCCAGGACAATGAAAAGCAGTTCCTAATTGTTCCAAACCTCCACTCATCCCTTCTGGAGGCACAGGCTGCTATTGAAACATCACAGCTCCTAAGAGTAGAAATACTCCACAGACTTTGTTTCCTGGAGAGCTTTGCTAACACACCAGAAATGAGCAATATGCTCAGTGCCTGGTAATCCACTTCACACTGACCTGCAGATCCAATTAATTTTCAGCTAATGGAACTGTGTGTACAAAGGAATTCAGAGCTTTACTTGAAATTCCCAGCTGATGCTGTTAGTCTTGGAAGGGCTGAGAAACAGCGTGAGCACAGGCGCTACTGATGGGGCATAACTGGGTTTTGCTTCTGACCTGCTGCTTTTGTTCTGCACACAAATTGTATTTTAAGTATCTTAAAAGGATTTGGTGGTGTTTGTTTCTCTTTGTTACAGAGGCCTCCAGGATACCTCTTCAGGTAAAGTTGTTTCGTGGAAGTGCATTGGCCCATCTCTGAAGTGACCCTGTACATATTCTTTGCTCCAGGTCTGACTCCTCCTCTGGGTTTGCTCCACTGCTGAGAGCAGTGGGGGTGGATTCCATTGCCAGGCAGATTTCCTCAGGACTTCCTCTTAGGGAAAACGTGGTGTCATTGAGGTGACACCTCCAACTGCACGGTTTGGGCCAGGTCCTTGGTTTAGTCACTCCTCCTTGTGCCTGGGATCTCAAGGCAAGGATGGAAGTGTCTCTCTCCTGGCTGCATCTGTCAGTCCTCTTCTTGAAGAGGGAGTGGGTGATGTGCCACCTCCCAGTGATAACACCTCCCAGTCTGCCCCAATTAATTGCTAGCACTTCAGTCATAAGGAGAAAATGAGAGTTACCATCATGGTATAACTGGGCATCAGGGTTGGTGCCAGCAGCCTTGGTAATTAATTCCCTGGGTGAGGAATTCCACAGCCCATCTCTGCACAGATGAGACAATTTGGGACTCTGGACTGCACTGAGATGAGGGGATTGACTAAATCCTTAACCAGCTCCACAGGGAAGCATTCGACTGAGAGTCAAAGAAGCTCTCCAGGAAGGGATTTTGGACTGTCCTGGAGGTTCCCCAAGGCAGCTCCTGTTATGGTAGAGCAGTGAATGCTCAAATGTCTTGATTCTCCTCACAGGTGTGGGCTCTGCAGTCCCAGCACCAACCCCAGGCAGCTCCTGCTGCAGAATCCGCCCAACTGGACCACCATAAGGTACCTGTAATGAGTCAGTCAGAAAACTGCTCCTGCAGAGTCAGGAGGGAACAGTCTCACAGACCAGTTGTCTTCATGTAGCTAAAGAAGGAAGGGGCTGTTTTGTGCCTGGTTCAAGGTCACAGATAGTGAAACTTGCATTCACTTGGGTCCCCTTGGAGACACTATCACAAGGACCTTCACAACCAGCTGCGCCACCACCTGGGAAGCCACTGACTGTCCTGTTCAAAGGATATGATTCCCCACCCCAAATATTTAGCCATTCAAAATATTCCAGCAAAACGGTTTTTTGGGGTTTTCTTGCAGAGTATCCACAGCAAAGACTGTGGTGCGTGGGTTCTGACTCTGCTACTTGTTTCTGCTTCTCTTTCAGCACAAGATGGCAACAAATTGTGGCTTCAGACAAAGAAGATGCACTGCAGATAAAACATAAACATCGGAGAAGGACAGGAAAAAAGATATTCTAGAAGCCTCTGTTCCCTGCGCAGAGCTGTCCCCCAGTGCTTGGGCTCTTCCTAAACCACACTGTCCACACAGAGAACCAACTCTGACAGGTCCAGCATAAACCCTTAACCCCTTTTTTCCCCGTGAAAGGGATGAGCTGTTTTGTCTTCTCGTGGGAGATTTACCCAAAGGAAAACTTTTCCAAGTAGGAAGTGCTGCAGTTCTGTAGCTGCATATTTTAAACCTGGTTCCTAAATACTGAAGTCATTCTAAATCCCCTGACTTCAGCAGAGCTGGGCAGAGTTATGCCAGCTATGAATCTGGTTGTTACCTCTTTAAGTACTTTCCAAGCATTAAAACCCTTACAAAAGTAAGTCATCCAGGTGATGTTTGCCCTCATATAAATCAATTAAGACGTGAAAGGTTGTATGAGTGGGGATGGGAGGGGAGCAAGGGGGAAGAGAAAGGAATATTTCCCTTTCTAATTTTCAGAGAAAGGAATATTTCCCTTTCTAATTTTCCGGGTAGCTTTTTCCCTCCAGGGTGTCCTGCCTTCACTGCACTTTGTTATGTGTGCCCAGAGCTGCCCATTCTGTAACACTCCCACTGTCATTAAAGGTTCATCAGGATTTATAGCACACATCCTTAAGGTTGGATTAATTGTCTATTGCTTCATGATATGGGAGCTTTGCAACCTGGGGTCCTTCTGTGATGAATTACCTTTGTTGGGCTCTGCTAGAGCTCCAATTTGGTATCAGTCTTTTAAAAATCCACTTTCCACATTCAGATTTTGAAAAGAAATTAGAATGGTGCGTTCTTATAAATCACTGATGTCACTGAATCCTCCTTGGAAATGTTGATGACTCCACTGAGTTTTTCACTTCTCACCTCAAAATAAGAACATTTGTCCTCACTGTAAATCCCAGGATCACCACCAACAGAGCCAAAATGTTTCTCTTCTGAAGACTTAACTCTGCTTAAAAGCACATGCAGAATCATCATTATTCTTCCAGGCATTATCAAGCCTCATGAAAGTTTTCCACATGCAATATTCTTATCTGGAAATTTTACCCAAGATGGAGAGACTGTTGACAGCACCAACAGCAGACCATGTATGAGCATCTTGGGCTGCCTTTAGCCCATGTCTGAGTCTATCAGCCCCTTCCCAGTGCAGATAAAGGGGCAGAGTTTGGGCCCTCACTCAGACTCACTTTGAAATGTTATTTCTGTTGTAGTTTAAGGGATTCACTCAGATTTTCCAACAGCACAAATAAATAAATAAGCAGCACGATCCTCGCTGGTGGTTACACATGTCAGGGAGCTCAGTGGCCAGGGCCAGCTGGGAGCCCAGGGTGCTGAGCAGGTCCAGGGAAAAAGGCATGTCCAAGGTCCACCTAAGGGGGCAGGATCCCTTTGGGGTGTGCATGGCCCTGCGCAGACAAAGCTGCAGCAGAGCTTGGGCAGGGACCAAGGGGGAGGACCTGAGGTCAAGTCAAGCCTTGAGCAGAGGTGGACAAACCCCAGCACTTCTTCCAGCTCTGTCCCACAGTCTGGTCACAAAGACCATGGAGCTGCCTTGAGTCAGAGCTGGGCCAGCACAGGCAGCTGGTCCTGTGAGTGAGTTGTGGCTGCCACATCCCTGGAATTGTCCAAGGCCAGGTTGGACAGGGCTTGGAGCCACCTGGGCTAGTGGAAGGTGTCCCTGCCCATGGCAGGGGGTGGAATGAGATGGTCTTAAAGGTCCCTTCCAGCCCAAACCAATCTGTGATTCTGTGATGACTCTGTTTCTGTCCTGGGTTTGCATAGTCTGCTCCTGGACCATGATCAGACCTCTTGGAACTGAAAGCACAGGAGAACAAAGCCGGCTTGTTCCTAAAGGGTAGTGAGGCCTCCAGACCACATAACTCCTAGTTAGGATCTCTAGACACAGCAATAGCTTTCTGTTCATCCCCCATCAAGAGATTTGATACCAATAATTCCTAAACATCCTCAAGACTTCAACAGAATGAGCTATATACCAGTGGGTGAAATTACTTTTTTTTTGCAAAAGATGAAAATCAAAGGGCTACCTTAATGTTATTATTCTCTACACCAAAACAATTCTAACAACTAGTATTTCTTATTTAATCAGAGTTTGAAAATGCATAGAGATGGAGAAAAAATGGCTGTAAGAAAAAAGTAGATGTCAATTAGGCCTCGAGTAATCTGAGCTGAATAATGGGGAGCAGAGTTTCATAAGAAAGCAGTTTTCCTGCCAGGTATGGACTGTTCATGACTCAGACCCAAAATCAAGAAAGCAGGATCCCAAAGCTTAATTTATAACTAAATTGCACACAGCTGCTCACTCACTACAGTCAAACAAAATGACTATAACTGGGAATAAATATTTGCTCACATCACATGAATCTGGCTTATAGCTCTTTCACTGACAATGGAAGAATAAGTGAGATTTGCCATTATTATTTGCTTGCAATTTTACTTATCCGTCATAAATTGGCTACTGAGATCATAAATCTCTTGCTGATAATCATATTTTTCAGTAGATACTCTTCTGAGATCTGATTTAGTGAGGTATCATTTACAAACACTGCAAAGTAGGCAAAAATAAAACTCCAACAGGTCTAATAATTGTCTAGGGGAAAATAGCACCGTGCTCAAGAAAGGTATTTATTGGAAGCTACAGATTTGCTGATTTTTAACACTAAAATAGCAACTGTAGGTTAGTGGCTGAAAATCCACAGCACCTTGAAGCAAATTTTAAGTTGAATTACCTTGGCTTTCCTTCTCCTATCCCTTAAAAATGAATATAATGGCATGAGGAACATAAGGAAAGGCGAAGGAAGAATTTTGAAGGAAGAATTATAAAAGTGGGCTTGTTTTAGAGGCACTTACATCACAAAAAAAAATAAAACTGTTTTTCTCTGTTACACTTTTAACCTGGCTCTGGCAAACTTTAGACATGCTAAAAGAGGGCCAGACAAAGGGGAAAAAATACCTGAGGTTTCAAATTTCTCTTGCAGAGATGTTACTTAACCAAAAAGAGAGGAATAAAATCCCAGTCCTTTGCTCCATGCCCTTGGGATTGATTCAGCTCACAGGAATCTCCTTCATTCTCAAGATCTGGGTGAGTGTGTGAATAGCTCAGGCCTGGTTTAGAGAATGGCACTGCTAACCCTGAGAGCTGCAGATAAACGCTCTGAGATGTGACCCAAGTGAATCCTGAAAGGGTTCAGAATGTAATGATGAAGAAAAGAGCCCGATGTATTTATTGCATTTCATCATCCCCCAACATTTGGGCTCAGCAATGTCATAACCATAAAAACAGCACTCACAGAGCTCATGTGAAAAGGAGGGAGGTTATTTTATGGAAAAGTGAGGACCTTTTTGGGTTCAGGTCCCTCCTCAGCCACCTGTACATCCCTGCCCATGCCCCTCTCATGTGCTCCTGGTTGGGGACCTGAGCCCATTCTGTCAGTGGGAGTTGAATGTAGGCAGAGATTTCAGGCTGATAAACTGCTCTGCACATTCCTGTCAGTGTGAAGGACCTTCCTGGTGGTCATGACAGTCTCAAGACTCTTGCACTAGTTTGGGAGTCATTCATTGGCTGTGCAGTTTCTCCAGCACAGCCTTTGCTTCCCTTTAGGCTCTTGGCAGAGAGTTTTCACTCTGCTGGGAGCCACCTGCCCCCAGTAATGTCAGATGTCTCATTTCAAATCAAAAATAGAGTGGCCAGCAGGCCCAGGGCAGTGATGTCCTTCCCCTGGACTCTGCATTGGGGAGGCCACACCTTGAGTGTTGTGTTCAGTTCTGGGCCCCTCCGTTCAGGAAAGAGATTGAGGGGCTGGAGTGGGACCAGAGAAGAGCAACGAGGCTGGAGAAGGGACTGGAGCACAAGTACTGTGGGGAGAGGCTGAGGGAGCTGGGGGTGTTTAGCGTGGAGAAGAGGAGGCTCAGAGGTGACCTCAGCACTGTCTGGAAATGCCTGAAGGGAAGTTGTGGCCAGGTGGGGGTTGGTCTCTTCTCCCAGGCACTCAGCAATAGGACAAGGGGGCACGA